>CAXKVX010003667.1:0-23171 GCA_964058865.1 Eleocharis quinqueflora | reverse complement strand
GCTATCAACTCAATTTCTGCTCATTTCTCCCAACAAAATTGTTAATCTGATTAAACAAGGAGTGATTATGACCGGCCACGTGAATACACTTCGGATTGGCTCCCTGATACTCAAAACAACCCCCCCCCCCCCCACACACACACACACACACCACGCCTAGTTTTTTTCCGCCTAAAAAATCAAAATGTTAAATTCTCACAATTCTATCGGAATAAGCTGCTATAAGCTCCTTAGTCCTACGGGCTACGGACATCACTTATTAACAAAGGTTAATTTCCTTATTTTACTTTACTAGAAAGATAGTTGATGATTTCATTCGTCAACCTCATCCAAACGTATATGATTCCTCAATAAATAAATAAAAAAGAAAATTTAGCCAAAATTGACAATGTAGAATTAGTCAAATTTACTATGTTATGTTCAATTGTCAACTGTAAGGATAAGTAGATCGAACAATTATTTTAAAAAAATGTTCCGTGCAATCAACAAGCAATTAACATTGTCCACGGTATAAATCCAACTTCACAGGCGATTAGATGCTAACAACACTTAAAACCCCTTACTGAGGTAAAAGAAGGTTTAAAACCCTCATTTCTTTTCAACAAAGTCCTTCTAGCAAAAAACAGGATCAAAACATAGAAAATTTCTTCCCAATCTAGACAAGCTGAACTTACTGGTAAGCTAACGAAATGAAAAAGGAAAAAGATCAAAACGAACTACAGTAACAAGATAACAGAAGTTCAGCATTTCACCATAAAAGGAAAAGAAATTCATACTCTTCTTTTAGCAAAAACACGATACCTGCTTGACGCAAGAAGGAGGGAAGTAGATGTCCATGGCAAGGATTCCCACATCTTTCCGATCCATTCTTTATGTGCCTCTCTCTTTCTCTTTGCTCACAAAACCTCACACAACCTAAATTCTCCTTCAGAGAGAAAAGAGGTGTCAAGCGGTAATTCCTATGTGAAGAAAGGAGCAGCGTTTCGCGTGTTTCTCCAAACTGAAAGGAGCAAGATGCACAGGTTGGTCTGACACTTTTCAATATATAGACAAAAACCAACACTATTCTATCGCAGCTCTTTGCGATCGTATGCTGGTTTGGTGGGTGATCCGACGGTCAGAAAACAACCTAATGGCAATTAGAGGTGAAACTGTGAAAGTGAAAACGGACTAACGGAAATGAGATCCGCATTTGCATACTGTAATACGAAAATTTATGAATTGGGACAGTAATTATCAAACCCGAACGGATTCAGTGAGGCATTTTGTTGAGTACGAATATGCGTATATTATAAAATAATTAAGAGAAAATCTTTGATCTCTGGAGATCGGGTCTCTCTACTAGGGTCCGAATCTGCTATTATTTTGAGGAAAAGGAGATCTTACTATTTAATTATAGGCCATCAGATTAAAATAGACGGACAAATTTGATTAAGAGAACAAGTTTTTTGTTTAATCTGATTTATTGATTATAATTAACGATTGAGATTAAAAAAAATAGAACTCTAATTTTTTTTTTGAAAAGTAGGTGATCTCAATCCCCTCTATTGGCGTGGAGATCATTTACCATATATAAAGAAAAAGAATTAAAAAAAAAATGATGTATCCTTTGTCTTTCTTTTTTTGTAATTTTGTCTTTTTTTATTTTTTTTCTCTCAACTTCGTCTTTTTTTCATTTTTCTTTATTTTCTCGTTCTTTTTCTCTTTTTTTATTTTTTCTTCAACGAGAGATTGTTAGAAACGACGAAAAAATTGTCAAAACAACGATAGTTAGAGATGAAGATGGTTTGAAGTCACGACAGATCTGAGAACGAAGACTGAAAGTGACGAAAGACTAATGCAAAAGTAGTGTGAGGTGTGCATCTTTCATGAGACCTTGAAACTGTCTCTGACTTCCATCGTATCATAACTGTTTTTTCACAAAAGAAAGAAAGAGAAAGGTAAAAGTATAGACATTCATATAATATAAAGACTTATTTTAGTAGTATAAACACCATGTGTGTTTAGTTAACATATCATTCACGTGATATCAATTAGCACACACAACAAATGATACAAACAGTGATAAACCTAGAGGGGGGTGAATAGGTAATAATTTGATTTCTAAGTTTATTTAATATAAAATGCGCAATTCAAATATGATGGCTTACACAATTTTCCTATGTCACCAAAAACAATTCAATTAGAACAAATAACCAAAAAAATAAAAGAGATAAGGAATGATCAAACAAATTGTAGACGCGTGACACTGATATGTTAATATCTAATACAAACACTTGTTTTAGTAGTATGAATAATTATTTCAACTAATATGAACATCTATTTTATTTAGTCTACACCTCATTTTATGATGAACATTATTAGTAAAAATAATTTATATATCATGTATGTTTTCAAGTGCACAACATACTTGAAACAGCTATAGTATGAACACGTATTTCAACTAATCTGAACACATTTATGGTGATATCTAAATCATCTAAATTTGTATTCTTATTTTGTGATTAGAGATATTTAAAATCCAAACATCATCCTTTTATATAATATGCTCTATTTTCTCTCATAGATTGTAAGAAAAAAGGTAAAATAAATAAAAAAAATACTAGATCTTTAGTTTAGCTACTAGCCTAAGGACTAAGGTTCCTTATCAAGAATTAAATCACTCCTTCCTAATATTTTTCTAAATTATTTTTATATTTGGCAAAATATACAAACAAAATGATATTTATCCCATATTATTTTAAATAACTTCATAAAGTTTTATATGTTTTTGAAAATTAATATTTTTAATATATTATTTAATTTATATTTTTTTATCATATGAACTCTTTATATTAGAGGAATGTTTCGACATCTAATCTTTAAAAGTGTCAATACCCCATAATATTTGCTGGAGTTTGAATTCGTGACTTTAGCAATAGTGACTAACACCACGTCATTTTAATTTATAATTAGAGAGCTTTTTTTAATCCAATAAGCTCATACGTCTCTCATTTTTCAAATATTGACTTAAATTCTTCCCAAATAATTTTGTTTTTATTAAATTTCGAACCTGTATTCTTAATTATACTCCTACTACATGAATGATTTTTTTTTCAAAGTTTTAGACAACGTGGAGTATTATCTAACTTCAAACTTCGGCTACGCTACTATCCATCCCCAGCGTGTCCACTTCGCTGCCGCATGGCCTAACATTTCAGGAAACAAGATTTGGTCGCATTCATAATTGGACCAATTATTATTTTTTAAATAGTATATTTCATCATTATTCTTAATAATTAGAACGATAACCTGTCATGAATTTATTTCGGCTTTATGGATACTTCATATGAAAGAGAGCACAATGAATTGATACAACAGTAATAGAATGTTTCGATTTTATTTTTTGGTTTGTTTGTGAGTATGTGTTGTAAGTCTACGAACAATGAATAAAAAAAATCAAATTGTAATAATCAGTTTTGAGTTTGCAAAGTTATCGGTAATGAATCGGATTTCTAACTTCGTG
Organism: Eleocharis quinqueflora; assembly: GCA_964058865.1. Classification (NCBI taxonomy): domain Eukaryota; kingdom Viridiplantae; phylum Streptophyta; class Magnoliopsida; order Poales; family Cyperaceae; genus Eleocharis; species Eleocharis quinqueflora. Next base: position 19,666 of record CAXKVX010003667.1, on the reverse strand, counting down.
AACTAATTCGATGCAAATGAAAATTTTAAATCAATTTGATTTTTCAGTTTGAAAACTATTTATTATAAAACACTTAAAAAGTCAAATTGGTGCAAATTAAATTTCAAAAACCAAATTGATTTTTCTATAACAAAAATCAAAGATGAAAAGGACTAAAATTTGCGAAGGAAGCTGAACTAACCAAAATCAAGGTTTATACAAATTGCTTAAGATTCAAGATTTTCAGTCTTTTTATTTTCTTTGCCTAAGAGATGAAGTCTGTATTGATAGTGCATCGTCTTTGTTGATGTATGCGGGAACCATATCCTCTCGTACACTTTTTTTGCATCAAAGAGTGCGCCTCAGTCTGAACCGTCAGATTAAGATCGGACGGCCCTGATTTAACAATATAAAAATCTTATGTATTATATCATTGACGATCGAACGTCTGATCTTAATCGACGATTCAAATTAAGACGCACCCCTCTGCAAACAATTGCCCTATGTAAGCGAATGATACAATATTTGTTCAGTACCTATCGTTAAGTACTGAGAAGGCCTTCACTTGACATGATTGAATTGAGAATAATCAGCCCACAAAATTTTGTATTCAGATTTCACAAGAAATGCAACTTTTTAAATATCCCATATACACATAGATATATAGTCTGAAGCAAAATGAGAACTTCGAGGTTTACCTCGATAAAATTGAGAGGAGTTTGTACGTACACAAAATAGATTAACATGATTTGCATTAATTTTAATATTTATTTTTAATTTCTTTTATGAAAACGAGATGTACATATTTTCCTTATGAGACAATGTCTACGTGATCTACACTAACTTTATGATTAAATATATTGGAGGAGAATTGTTTTTTGTTTTGTTTGCATTAGAACTATGTTTTGGCCAACTTCCTAAATCTAACAAAATTTGTGTCTTCTTTTCTATGGCCGACGTAATTGCAAACTGACTTAGGTGACACGCGGTATGTCAATACAAATATATTTAGTCTCCTTTCAAAACTTTCATCCTTTCACTTCATACGTCAATTAGGGAATTTGACAAAAAATGTGCAATTTCTATTTGCATGTGATCGATGTCCAAAAAAAGGGAGCAGATTAAAGTCGTAAACGACTGGCCCACTGCCAGGCTGCCAGCAGATATTTTATATTAAAAATTTAATATATAAATTATAAAGAGAAAGAAAGATGGTTTGGAAAGATCGAAAAATAGAAAAGGTCGGAGTTGGTAACACATGTTTTTTGTAAAGAGTGAAAGATCGGAGTTGCGAATACCGGTCAAAAGAAAAGTTACCGAGCAGTAGATATTCTAGTCTGCATTCATGGCGTCGAGTTTGATTTGCGATCGAAAAAATGTGTATCTCAAATTTGACTTCATCTTCAACTTATATTTAATTAGTAATTATATATCATGAGTTGCGCCATATTCAATTTTGAATTGCTCGTTTTTCGATCACAAATCAATCTCGTCGCGATTGAAGTAGACTCGAATATCTACATTTCGATAGTTTGCGATAATAAAGAAATACTAAATGTAATCTCGACGAACGCAAGTGAAGTTGTTATAAAAAATTACTAAAATATAACCCAATTCAATTCAATTATTTATATTTTTATTAAAAAAAATAAAGGTGTAAAGAGGCGTACAAAAGCAAAGCAAAGCAAAAGTATAATGTACGGTATTTTCAATACCGTTCATCTAAGTTTTTTCTTTTGATCGGTGTTCGTAATTTCGATCTTTTCAAAAGATCTATGTTCTCAACTCCGATCTTTTCTATATTTTACTTTCAAAGCGGTTTTTTCTAATTATAATTTATTCATATTTTTTACTCTTATTGGTGATGCTAACACCCCCTTAACCGCCCCCTTTCGCACTCCTCGCTAGATGACAAAAACAATTAATGCTTTGCTCTGCTCGCATTGCTCTGGTTGTTCTGTTCGCTCCTCTGTATGTCTTTATATAGGTCTAAAGTCTTTGTATTTAAATTTGCAACATAATGTTTTGTCTGTCATGTCGCTCTCAAGTCTTTATATTGCTGCAATTCTTTATTTTATGTTGCAAGTCTTTATATTATAATTTTTGCATCAGTATTTCAGCAAATTTAAATATAAAAACTTGCGGACAACAATATATAGATTTTATGTTCAAATATAAATACTTGTAATTTTTGCACCAATTATGCTAAAAATATGTATATTAGAAATTTTACAACAATTTTGTTGCAAATTTAAATAAAGATTTTAGACCTAAATATAAAGACATCGCGCGTGAGAACATAACGGAATTGATGCTTATAGAATAGAACAGTAATTATTTTGTCTTGTACTAAATAGCATGTAAAAAGTACGTAAGAGAGAACATTATATTTACTTTTGATAAATTTTTAATATTGAATAAATCGGCATCGGATCGGATCATGAAATTAGATCCTGAGCTACAGGAGGGATCTTTAGCATGTGATCCACATCACGTGATTTCTTTTCCTTCAAAATTTGCACTGTGAACTGTCAAAATTTTCTCCACTCAATCACAATCGGACGGCGAATGATGTACGCCTTATGTGTACCTTGATCTGATAAAACTATAAAAATTGTTAACGGATCATTTCATAAGATTTGTTTTAATTTTAAACTGATCATGCAACTGGCACGAGAAGGCTAATGCAGCAGTATTCATCGCAACTGTATCCATTTCGCGTGCCTGCTGCTGTGAGAGGCGGATCTAGAGTTTTAATTAAGTTCGGACACAATTAAGTTTAAATATCGAGGTTGAGATCAAGTTCGGATACAAATTCACTAAAATATCATTAAAAACTCATTTTCAACTAAAAAATAACTAAAAATACACTAAATTTTTCGTTTTTTAAAAATCAAATTCGAACACTTGCCTGAATTTGCTTCTAAATAGGTTCGCCCCTGCGTGCCGTGGACCCACATGTCACTCTTTGCTACTTTCTTTTTCTTTTTCTTGCCCACTGCGTTTAGCAGAGGATTAGTTGAACTTACCATCAAAATATTTCAAATTTATTATATAGTTGATTTTTTTCCTAAAATATGTTTATAGTTTGAAAATAATTAAAAATATACATTATTTTTAATTTTTTTGGAAAAAGATTTAAATTTTGACTGCTCTGACGAAAATGTTTAATTCGCCTTGTATTTAATATATAATATGTTTTGCCTTTGTATGGTGAGATGCGAGTTCAAATTTGCAAGAAGTATTTATTTTAAATAACTAATGTCGGAATTAACGGAAGAGTTATGTTTATCAAAAAAATATTTTGGAAATTCAGATCTCTGTCAGGTAGCTGCTTCAGCGTAGAGAATTTGAGTCGTCCGATTCGAATCGCACTACATGCCTTCAAATCTGAACAAGTCGATATGCGTTGCGCGGCGTTTAGAACCCTCGTTTTGGTAGAACCTAGTTCCTGAAAAGTTGGCATTTGCTTAAAAAAGGAAAATCAATATCCAAAATCCTTAATTATGTTCTATCTGACCAGCATATTTTTTGATTTATCAGTAAACAATCGATGGCATCTTTCTCTCCATAAATAAGCATCCCATAAGCAGTATTTGTCTATATTCTTTGTCCTATTGGATTTTCAGTATATCAAGATGTTGTCAGGAATTGCTTATATTATCTGGTACAAGAAATCTAGTGTAACTGTAGAGAAACTACATGTACTAAATAAATGTTGCACATTTTCCTCTCCCTTCCTACATAACTAGCAGTATTCAGTCAGATTTCACCTCCTCTTTTTCAAATTCCTTGCTGTTAAAATCTTGTCTTGCAACATTAACCATCTAAAGATTCTCACTCTTGGTGGAACCCTCAGTTCCCAAATTGACGACAGAGATGATAGAGGATGAGGTGTATGCTTCAAAAACTGATAAAAAGATCTAATTGTGTAGTTTCCACTAGCACTATCTGTCCATACAAAATCATCCGAATGACTTGCATTCAACTGAAATATTTTGTATGCTCATTGGAGAGCAGTTAAGAGTATCTTTAAATATCTGAGAAGGACAAAAGAGAGCTTCTTTATGTACGGAGGAGAAACTGAGCTAGTTGTAAAAGGTTACACTGATGCTAGTTTCCAATATGATTCTGATGATTCTCGATCACAATCAGGATATGTATTTATCCTCAATGGTGGTGCTGTGAGCTGGAAAAGTTCCAAGCAGGAAACCACAGCTGATTCAATCACTGAGGCTGAATACATTGATGCCTCAGAAGCAGCAAAAGAAGGATGTTTGATTAAGAAGTTTATCTCCGAGCTTGGTGTGGTGCCCAGTGTCGAAGGTCCAATTGAGATCTATTGTGACAACAATGGAGCAATTGCACAGGCAAAGGAGTCAAGATCACACCAAAAGTCAAAGCATGTTCTACGACAATATCATCTCATCCGCGAGATTATCAATTGTGGAGATATTAAGGTTTGTAGGGTGGACACAGAAGCGAACACAGCTGATCCACTAACAAGGCCTCTAGGCTAGGCTAACACTTGATACATGCCTCTTCGATGGATATTAAGCATATGAGTGACTGGTTTTGAGTTTACATTCATGTGATGATTTGTACTCTTTACTTGTTTAGAGTTAATATGATTGGCTCTAGTTCAAGTGGGAGATTGTTAGTGTTGGTGTCCTAGACTCAAATCATATGTTTGATTATTTAGTTTATTAGTGAATGCTTATATCATTTTGTTCCTTGAGTTATTATATTTTGTGGATTATCTGGATTGATGACCTAGATTGTAGAATTCCACCAATGAAATAAATATAATTACTCTTAAAAGTCTTTGATCTTGGTAATTAGCAAGGAACACTAATTGACCAATATAAGATCAGTGTGTCGGATTAGATGATGATCACATTTTACAGATCATATGACAAAGAGTTATAAATGCTAATCACATATGTGTATACATCGGGATGTATAGCACTAGACATACCCAAAATGAAATATCACATGGATTGTGTTACGTGTCATTGATATTTCATTTGTGTCATGAATTTTATGGTTGAGATGTTTATATTTCCTACATGAGAAATATACATCGTTGGTACTGTCCAACGCTCACTTTAACTATGAGTTATATAGACAGTTACTGCAATCTGTATAACTTGTGCGGAGGAACTATACACATCAATATACCATTGTTCTCTATATATGATATAGATGATGATATCTCTAGACCTCTTAATAAAGTTTTTATTATGTGCATGCAATATGATTATATGTTAATCATACTTTAGAAAATCAAGAAAGAATAATTAGCAATGATGACACATTCCTACCTTGCAATTATTTTGATATCATGAGACAAGAAATTGACACAATAATATTTTAATATCACAGGATCATGATTTTGCATTGTGTTTTTTCATCTACAACATTTGGGTAATCAATACACCATGGCTAGTTGTATCATTGATTTATGAAATTAAAATATTTAGTTTCATTGCCATAATGATGGGATCACATAAGGTCACACCATATGAAAGATTAAAAGAAAATATTGTAAAATAATTCTAGTAATATTTAAAGTATGTGTGACATATTTTAAATGACTTTTGACACATGAGTGATGCATATAAATTAACATTGGATATTAATTTATATGTTGGCATTTTAATATATTGGATTGTGGACTTAATTAAATATTAAAATGATTAACGTGTTTAAGTCCAAAGTTCAAATATAGGCCACAAAATTTAAGTTGGGGAGAATTGATTAATGATGATATAATTAAAAGAATATTTAAGTATATCATTAAACCTAATCAATTTCTATTGAAGAGGAGAGAAATTTCGGAACAGTTTTTTAGGTAACTATAAATAGGATTTTTTCAAAGGTCAAACCTCAACCATTTTGAACATATGATCTACGAAAATTGAAGCCCTTTGAGTCTAGAATCCAACAATTCAAGTTTCAAGTCGTTTAGAATTACCAATAAAAAAGTTATGACAGATTTAATACCGAAAGGTCTGAAATTCAGCTTTTAACTTCATGGCTGAAATTTTTGTCTATGTCTCTCTCCTAATTTTTCTCTCATGTGTTGAGACAAAAACTCCATTGAGATTTTTGAAATTTTCAAGAAGGTTTTGAAACTAGAATTATGCCTTCACTTGTTGTTTTCTTACTAGCCTTAGAGATACAAGTGTTTCTTTGATCTTTCGATGGATACTTAAGGAGGCTCGACGGTTGACGAGCTAAGCACAACCACCGGAACAAAGCACAGGGAATAAGAAGTTGCTAAGCTAGACAACCCTACTTGATTTGATTCGGAGATCAAATCATAAGGTATAATATTATTCTCTAATTATTTAGGCAAATAAATATTGTCTTTACACTTATAATAGCTAAATCATTTGTTTTGAGATTAATAAAAGTTTTGTTTTATTCCTTCCTTTCGAAGCATCAAAACTTTCACCAAGTTCCTAACACTTGTCACTCAATGTAATTTTTTCTCTCTTTATGTTCATGTCCACCTTTTCCAACAGTCCAGCATCGCTATAGCTTCCTCTTATGTACGTTTTTGGTACTTTTGTCCCTCTAAAACAATTTTATCTTGTCGATCTGAAATCAATCATTCTTTTTTTCTTTCCATAAGAATTCACATAGAAATAAAAAGACTTTTTCTTTAAATAAAAGTGATAATCAAAGCTATTAAAATTTAAATGATCTAATTCTTTTCAATCTAATTTCGAATTCACTATCTCTCACATAGATGTCATTGCTTTTAGTCACTAGACTAAGAGCCTATTCTTGCATAGAAATAATATGATGAAATGTGTTATTATTTTTTAATTAATTATTTAGACACAATTGCTAATTGTATTAGTACCATCTCTTGGTATGACTCCAAATTAAACTTGATTTCTGCAATGCACCAACATCATTGCATAATTAGTGCATAATTATTTTGAAACTATAATTCAAGTGATGCAATCTCGGTCTCAAATTCAGGCTCCGTTAGTGACAAATTAGAATAAATGATATAGTGAAAAACAAACAAGAAAACAAAATAATCGATAAATAGCAAATAGAGAATTCTGAAAATTCTTATGATCTCATTTTCATTCAACAAGAGATGATTCTTACAAATGACAAAGGTTTCTTTTATAGGCTACAAGTGTCGTGGTCCTAAAGAAAGTAAATAATTGAAAAATAGAAAAGTAAATAACTGATTGATTTTATAATTAAATGCTAAGGAAATAAAATGCATAAATAAACTTGGAAAACAATCTCGGTAAACTTGGGGAGCAATCCAGTGAAACTTGAAGAGAAATTTTGGTAAGATCCATCAAATCAAATTGGGCTCAGAATACAAGTTTGTCTCGGGTGGGATCTCGAAATGGATTTCGTCATACTTCTCGAGTTGATAAAAAGCTTGACCTCAAGCTTAATTTAATCATGATGCAAATGAAAGTTCGGGACGTGGTTCTGAGGGTGGAGGTGATTTAAGCGGTAGCCATGGTGGTGGCGAATTTGGAGCAGGAGCCGATGTAGGTGGTGGTTCAAGCTCACTAGTCCATAGTATTCTACTTTGGTTTCAAACTCGACTAGGCCTTCGTCTTCGAATTCTTGATGTAACTCTTTGAACTCGAGATATTCGACAGCTTGTCAGGAAGACTTTTCAAACTCGAGGTATTCTATGTCCTCTCGTGATTCTAGAGAAAACTCTTCAGACTCGAGAAACCCTTCGATTTCGATCTCGTGCATTTCCTCCTCGATATCTTCGATAAAATAGTCGAGATCAGCCCCGCATATATTTTCCTCGATATACTCAAAAACATATTTAGGATCTTTCCCTGATATTTCTTCCTCGGTGTACTAAAAAACATACTCGAAATCTTCCTCGAATAATTCTTTCTCGGTATACTAAAAAACATTATCGGGATCATCCTTGTAAATTACTTCTTCTTCGAGTTCTTTCTCAAACTCTTCGCTTCTTGTAGTTCTTGAGAAAACTTTTCAACTTCGAGAACCCCACTTATTGAACCTGAAAACTTGATAAAAACACCTTTTGAACTTGAAAAGTCGAGAACCTTGCTTTTCGTACTCGAGAATTCAAGAACCTCGTATTTTAGTTTCGAGCAATTGAGAACCTCGTTTGTTGAATCTAAGAACTCGATAACCTCATTTGTTGAATCTGAGAACTCGAAACCTCATTTGTTGAATCTGAGAACTCCGTAACATCTTTTGTTGATTCTGAGAACTCGCTCTCAAGAGGGCCAAAATTACGATTTCGAGCGAACTCCTCGATTTTGGGATTTCTCGAATAGTTCGAAACTTCTACTCGGATACTATCAGACCAATTTCAATTATTCCCTCAAACTAGATGATTGGCTCGTGCTTGGTCTCGGTTGCGAGGTACGAGAACAAGCGCAATTAGTTCGGTGAGTTTTTGCATGTATTGTTGTTGGTCTCGTCGTGCTTCTTCACGGGCTTGTTGTATCTTAAGAAGAATAGCTCGAAGATTTGGACCTATCATGGTGAAGGTTTCGAAAAGGACGAATATGGTTAACTGAGGTGGTTGATAATTGGCAGTGGTCGGAGATACAACTTCATGCAAGCGCGAAGGTGGTTGTCGAACTTGACTCTAATACCACTTGACGCAATCTCGGTACCAAATCCAGACTCTGCTATTGATGGGTTAGAATAAATGATTTAGTGTAAAAGAAACAAGAAAATAAGACAACCGCTAAATAGCAAAGAGATAATTCTGAAAATTCTTAAATAATTAATTTTCATTTAACAAGAGTTGATTCTTATAAATGACAAATGTCTCTTTTATAAGTTACGAGTGAATTAGTCCCAAAAAAATAAATAACTGAAAAAAATAAATAATTGATTGATTTTGTAATAATTAAATCCTAACGAAATAAACGACATAATTAAATTTGGAGAACATCTAGATAACACTTGAAGAGTAATTCAGATAACACTAGAAAGTTTTTTTGATAAGATTCATTAAATTAAAACAAAATGAGAATTCGAATATGTCTCAAATCGAGTCTCGACCAGACTTTCATCATCAAGCTAAACTAAGAGCATCTTCATTTCTGAAACTCTTGTAGTTTCTAATTTGTTTTGGCAGTTTCTAAATGAGTTTCAGGGATGTAGATGAGTTTCTTATTTAGAAATTTTGCTCCAGAGTTTCTTATTTAGCAACTTTGTCTTAGAGTTTATAAACTCTGACGTGGTTTAATCATTGAATAAAATTGATCGGTTTCTCACACATTAGTAATATTTGCTGACGTGACAATTAAAAAATTCTAACTTTTTTAATTTAAGAAATGGAGGATATAAAAACTAAAGAATGATTAAATTTCTAAAATTTACGTGACAATAATTTAAAACTCCAAAAAAATAAAAAATGAAGATGCAGGTTTTCATATAGAACTCGTGAAAGAGAGGAGTAATATAGTTTGTGCCCTTGATGGAGACAAATATATTAGTTTGTATAATTAAACTATTTGTGGTTGTTAACTCACCATCTACGGAAAAATTAATTACTTCATACGACAACAATTCCCCTATCCTGTCAACCTGTCAATTGCAAATTAGAAATTTGGTTCAGTTTTTGGGGTCCGAATCTGTTGCTCGTAAAATTCCTGCTTGTTTTCTGTTTGTCTCGATCCGACCGTTACAAATCGATCGATCGTTACGGACGGCTGTGATTTGATTCAGGAGGCAGATGCTTTGACCGTTAGATGAGTTTTGAACGGTCCAGATCGAAACAAACAGAAAACAAACATGGATTTTACGAGCAACAGATCTGGTTCCCAGATTTTGATTCAGAATAGCTAGGTACATCTATGTTACCAGATTGAGATCACCTACTTCTCAAAAGAAGAAAATGATTCATTTTTACATTTGAATAGTCGAACTTAAATGAATAAATCAAATCTATTTTTCAAAGAGATTTTTACGTTTTAACAATGCTGATCAAGTCGTTCATCTCTAATTCGACGGTGCAAATACGAAAAAAAATCCTTCTTTTTTCTCAAAATAATTGCAGATTCGGACTCATATGTTACCAGGGGCGAGAAAAAGCATATATCTGATGGATCATATGATCTCGCTCAAATTATATATTTGAAGAGAACTTCGTTAAAATATAGTCTTAATTATTTTTTAACTATTTTTTATTAACAAAAATTATGTGACGACTATACTAAAATAAAATCTGATTCCGCTATTGTATGTTGAATTCACATCCTCTAAAATGGTCAGCAGCAGTGAGCCCTTCTGCATTCTCATCACTGCTACAACGACGAGTGCTGCTCACACAATATTTTTACAGCGTAACAGTACTGACCGCTGACCATTTCGAAACCCCGTATTATTTCAGGGGATATGAATTCTTGTATGTTACCAAAACACATCTCTTATTGCATGCTCTTAGTAGGCAATATGATAGTACCGAATAGTGAAATTAATAAATAACAAAGAACATTACCAAATGCTGGTACAACACCATTTTAACTTCTCAAATGCCAGTACACGCTATTATTAGATCTCCAATAAAAAAAAACATTTTTTTATCAACACTAATCTAAATCCGTTGATAAGTTTCTTGGAAAATTTTGAAGTGTATGAATGACTAAGAAAATGATGATTTTAATAATTGAGATGAGTTAGTAATAATAGAAAAATACAGCATGGTTGTATGAATGTTGGCTAAAATCCAAATAAGCTACAAAAGGATTAGAAATAAAGAGATAATAGCAACTAAAAATAAAAGGCAAAAATTTAGGTACACCATTCTAGATGTTCCCCAAGTATTCCAATTAATTCGTCTCATTCAAATGCATCAAGATTCGCATTATACATTTCAATCAAATGATACGAATTGATTGAAGTATCTAGAAAGCATCTAGAATGATGTATCTAAGTTTTTGTCAAAATAAAATTGGGAAAATATATAGTGCCCCCTGTTTTGGCCCCACAGTGCCCCCACCATCTGTGCTGGTGGGTCCCATCCACGTGGTGGGCCCCACCCACGTGGTGGGCCCCACTGTCATAGGTTGAGGAGGCACTGTGAGAGCAAAACAGGAGGCATGTAGCAAGGTCCAATAAAATTAGAGCGAACTGTTATTGTCTGCTTGACTGACAACACCAAAAAAAAAAAAAGCAAAGAGCTGAATAATCATTGTTGTCTCGAATGCTATTCTTGCAAAGAAATTGTCAAACACAAAACAGAAAAATAAGAATAACACTTTTCCGATGTTATTTCATAAAACCAAATAAAAGTAAATTAACATAATAGTGCAAAGAAAAATAACACTCCTCTAATTAATAATTATCAAATAACTTCATCACTTTTTGAAATAATGAAGAATACGACTCTTCAACCACTTTTCAAAATTAACATTCTTCTATAATAAATTACTTTGATTGTTGGAATGACATTGTTGTGTTGCGCGATATTCCTTGATTTCTGGACAAACCTCACGTAGACAATTTAGGGGAACATTCTGATAACGGGGCAAAATAATAAAATGTGGAAAATGTTCGGCAATATCTATCGATACGAACAGAACGCGTACAATTGAATTTATTTTGAAAATTGTTATAGTTATTATGCATGTTATTTTGCTTATTATGTATGTTATTTTTATTATGATGCAACTAATAACATGCATAACAGTTCAAGTAATGTGTATTATAACTTAATTTGATTTGTGCATGTTATTTATGTTATTGTGCATGTTATTCGTATTATTTTGCATTTGACAGTATTTTTATTCAGATTGTTATTTCAGGTTATTAATTACATACAAAATAACAAAAAAAATATGCATAATAACTATAATAATCTTCAAAGTGAATGCAACTGAATTCGTCTAGTCCGTATCGATGAGCGTATCAATCTTCATTTTCTATCGAGCGTTCAATCAATTAGATGCATAATAATAAAAACAACATGCATAATAACCAAAATAACATACATAATAACTACAACAATGTGCAAATTGAACCCAACTAGATGCGTCATGTTCGTATCGATGAGTGTATCAATCTTTGTATCACTGTATCAGCTCTCATAAAATATATATACAAAAAATGTCAATCTGAACCATTGTCTTAACTGTTAATAAATTAAGGGGTGGATATGGGCGAACAATAAGGCCATAACTTTTATGAGGAGGGTTCCAATGCCTACTTTTGTTGTGGCTCATCATGTCCATTAACTTAAAAAATTAATTAATTAATTTTTTAAGACTTTAAATATCAAAACTAATTGATTGAATATTTCATATATGTCATAATACATGTGTATAAAAAATATTGTAACATTTTAGTTTAATTTCATTGGTCATCTAGAGCTAACAAAATCAACGGTTCAAAATTATTGGATTTGAACCGTTGATTTTGTTAGGTCTAGATGACCAATGAAATTAAACTAAAATGTTACAATATTTTTTATACACATGTATTATGACATATATGAAATATTCAATCAATTCGTTTTGATATTTAAAGTCTTAAAAATTAATTAATTAATTTTTTTAAGTTAATAGACATGATGAGTCACAACAAAAGTAGGCATTGGAACCTTCTCAACTTTTATTCGGATAATAACAGATTCGCATATATATTGATCTTGTGGATTCGAGAGTTATCATATAGTGATAGAAAAATATAATAATAATTCACAATATGTTTAATCATTTAACAGCAGTCCAATAATACGTAACTTAGATTTTTCTTTTTTCGAAAAAGTGGGTGTAACTCACCAATTTTCTTGGATCTATATGATGTACAAAGTATCTGAGTATTAGTTTTTAAGCAAAAAAAAAAATAGATACTCAGAATTTCTTAAAGCATAACATTAAGCAAAATATTAGTTATATCTCCTAATTAAGACCAAAATGATCCTAAAAATATTAGTATCTTAACTAACAAACATGACAAACATAACATACTAATAACACATCAAACAGAGCATATTACAACCAAGTTAATTTGCAAGCATACTTAAAACTAAACTGAAGATATAAAAGACTGAATCTTCAAATTGTCAGAAGATCATCTCTCATGAAATTCTTCTTTTTTTTTGAGCAAAAGATGAGGATGTAAGTCCTCAAATTTCATTTATAAAGTTAGGTGTTACAATTAGTTTTTTATATACAGTATTTACAGAGCTCTCATGAAATTCTGCAGTAATGGTTTTGTTCCTCCGAGCTTTCTGCCAAATCCATATTTTCTGTGAGTGAATATCTCGAGACAATATAAGTGTCATCTTTAAAAAGATTTTATTCTTAAAGGATGGACACCAAAATGGGATTTTTTTTCTGTCTGACCCTAAAAAAAATAAGAATTACATACATGACTCTATTTTTCTATGTTCAGCGTTCAAAAGTATTTTATGGACGCACGCGTTCAGAAATAGAGGCCACCCGAGTTTACGAAGCAAAAAAAATACCAAGTACTTTTGAAATCTGCGTTCACGTCTGAACGTAGCCTGAACGTAGCGTTCAGACGCGGCGTTTAGACGTGAACGCAGATTTGAAATGTTGCATCATACTTGATCATTTTTGTCGTTTGTTTTTCCAGCGTGAACGCATGCGTTTAGTCTGAACGCTGAACGCAGAAAAATAGAGCCATGACTGTCAAATGTTTGAAAATAGAGTCATGTTACCTGGATTTTTTTTAATTGCAATTCCTAGGCCTAACAAAGATTGAATGGAAGCCCAATATATATTAAAATCTAAATTATCTTAAGGCCCAGTATAATATTTCTGTTTTCTTTTTTCTTTTTTTTGAAATGTCAAGATGTGGATCAATAGGGCTTTTGTTATAACAACAAAAGTTAGCTGGATTTGGGCTACCTTAAAAATCTAATTATCAGATACTATTTTTTATCATATTTGGGCCGAGTGAGGTTTTGGTATCACTTTAAGAAAAATCTGCAAGAGAAGCTCCATTTAAGTTATCCGGGATTGGAGGTTCAGAATTCTATCAATTTCGGAATGAGATCTTCTACCGTGCAGCACAAACATTGTGCATGTTGCGTGGTAAATCTCAGTCTTTGATTTGCATCGAGATTCGTACAAGCTAAATTTCATAATATCAGATCTCTCTAAATCAAATCTGAGCTGTCCGTAGCCTACAGTGTAGAGAATCTTAGACGTCTTTTACTGCTGCACGGCAGAGAATCCGCTTCCATCAATTACTGGACCAACACGGCAACACTGTAACAAAATCCAGTAGGTCTATGGGTCCTACTTATCATCCTCTTCATTTTCTAACACTGGATGCATGGGTTTTGTTAAGTTGCGTATCAGAATTGGAGATGGTGTGTATTTGATGGGTCCCGCTTGGTTACCGAGATGAAAGTTGTGATCCAACCAACTAGAGGGGACCGGATTCTGCTACTGCGCAGCAGGCGCACTACGGAAAATGGACGGTATAGTCGATCATCAGGTTCGAATTGACCGCATCGATGAGAATTCGGAAATCTCGATGCAACTCAAGAAGATTGGATGACCCGTGAACAATGTAACGTAGGTGCTGCGCGACACCATATCTCGTTCCAACTAGAGTCACGTCATTGTTCCGAGTTAGAAAAAGAAATGAATACATGAATACAGAGGTGAATCTACATAAAGTCAGAACGGAGCAAGCGTCCTATCCTGAATTTTTTTTCAAAATATACCTTTGATATTATACATTTGGCATATTTAAAAAATGTGCCACATAATTTCAAGTGAAAAATTATAAAAATATACATATGATTTAAAATTTGCCCGCTGCTTGAAATTATAGATCTTGATGCACCTTATAAAAATCATGAACAAATGAACCGGTGAATTTCTATTTTCATGCACCTATTATAGTAATATATGTTGTTTGTACCATGCTAGGATGACAGAGGATCGAGTTTAGAGATGGTTAATTTTCCAAATTAGTGTCACGGCTTTATTAAACCTGAAGGAAGAGATCCGGATCGTTGATTTCAAAATATATTCTTTATTTGTATAATTATATGGTACGTCCATGACATGTCAAATTCAATCTATGTTGTATGATTTACACAAATTACCTAAATATGTTTATAGCGGTCTAGTGAGTTATGTTTAGAAGCCAAACATCAAACAATCCCATACGTTGGGATTTATATTTGCTGCATAAAAGTGATGGCAGAATTTTGTCCTCTATAATATATGATCTAAAAAATAATATTATAATATTCAGTTTTCTGAATTAAATCTAAACCATCTAAATTTAATTTAATCGTCCTAATTTAACCTTGACATCATTATGTCATTACTTTTTTACGTTGTATTGATTCGCTAATAATCTAATATTACGTGTTCAATATCAATTCAATCTACATATCGAAGCATTGGTATAACAAAAACAAATTTACAATGTTGTATTATTTTTTTAACATGGATAATCATTCCAATATGACAGCCGAGAATTTAATTTTAAGATCAATGGTTTATAAAGAACATTTTTGTTTTTATTTAAACATATTCCGGCCTAGCTAGCTAGATGATATAGATCGATTAAAAAAATATGGAAATTCTAAAATATAGTGATTTTCCTTTAAACAATGTATCTTTCCCCACAAGATTTGGGCATATATATAATATCGAACAGTTCAAATCGAATGTAGCAATTCGGAAGTCCAGATGCAAAAAGCGTGAGATACAACATTGGTACATTGTTTTAGAATAACATTTTATTTTAGAAAAAAAGTTAGTTATATTGTTGCAGATGACATATATTGATAAAAGTAGTGGCGTAACCAGAAATTTTTTGAGAAAGCCGCCAGCATGTCAAATTTGTGCGGAGCCAACTGCAGTTTGAAGAGGTGCCGGACAGTTAATTGATATGAGCTACATGTTGAATTTTACGGATCGAGAATGGGGTCAGGGCCCAATGGGCCCCTAGAGCAGTTTTGCCCCTGGATAAAAGAGCAGTTTGGTGCACGTAGCTCTCGCTTGTGTGGGGTCCGAAGAAGGATCAAACCATTTGGAATTTTTGTACGCAATTTTTTCCTGCATTTGTGCAAGAGATTGTTTTAACTCATAACCTCCTGATCACAGAGCGGCAACTTCATCGCTACGCCAAGGCTCCCCTTCAAATGACAAATATTGATATTAAGAAGAAAAAAATCATAATGCAAATAGGAGCATAAACATTGTTAGCATAAGTTATTTTTAATTATTAACGTTGTAATTATATATTGTCAAAATTGTATTTAATTATTAACGTTGTAAGATTGCAAGATCACATTTAATGATGACTAAAATTTGAGAGCTTGATCATCAACTTTTCCTTCAAATTTTTTTTTGTTTAATTATTAACGTTGGATTATTTAATATAGTGATTGGATTTGTATCCAACAAAAATTGCATGGGTTGTATTTTTCTAGATGTCAAGCTCTTCTGTAATTATTCAAGCAGAAAACCATAGATATATCAACTTATGTAGTAAACCATAGATATCTTTTCAAAATTGAAAACAAAAATGATTAAGTAATCAGTCAGTTTGACGCTGTGTTACTCTGATACTTCAAATATCTTACCGCATTCGTATCGAATATTTGTTGTATCCGTATTCGACATGATTCGCATGCGATACTTCACGTGGCAATCTGAATGCATTTTTTAGTTATTGCATCATTACATTGTCATAAGGTTGAAAAAACTTTCCATAAAAAGAATATTATAACTGTATCATATTCTCTCTTTTATATAATAATAATTTTTATTATATGTATTCACTTTTATATTATTTTTCAATGTATTAAATTATTTTGTTATTAAAATTAATTAATATAGCCGGATTCATATCTAAAATATTTTAAAATTTCCGTAACGTCGCATCCGTATTGTATCGAATACGATACCGTCACCTGCACTCGCACTCGTGTAACATCGGTCTGAAGGTTTCCTAATTAAAGAAAGAACATATTGGGCCACACTAAGACCATTTCACAGAAGATCAGAAGTATAAAAGAGGGGGTCCCATTCTCTACGAAACACAACTCGTCGCTGTCCCCACTTCTCGGTTGGATCCAGCTGGACCAATTCTGGCCCCACGTAACAGTTTTGGATCCACTGCGGCCAGCCTTCACCGCACAGTGCAATAACGGCTCTGACCTCTCTCTTACCTTTCAAATAGTCCCACCACGTGCACTATTCAATCCCAGGTACGATACGAACACGAAATTCAGTTTTCCATTTCTACGACTATTTACTTTGTGCTTACGTGGTGGATAGAATGTGATCTGTATGGTTCGATGCGCTTCTAGTTGATTATGTTTAAAAACGTAAAAGTTCCGAATAGGGCCTAAAAATATTCAGTGGAAGGGTCGCTGCTTGCTAGCTGGCGGGGCCCGCATCCTGTGACTTCTTTTAAGCGGATAATAAATAACAGAGATAAAAGAATAAATCCGACGGCCAAGATTTACATTTCTTATGAAAAGTGGTACTGCGTGCGTACTGGGAGAAAATTCCGAGTCTCTAACGGTGTACTCTTCTTGAAAGGAGAAAGTATGTAACGGGTTGTTATCAAGGGTATTTCTCGAGTAAATATACTCTGCTATATGGAAGTTCATATAGAAAAATTTCCAGAATATATGAGATGGATCTCAGTTTGGTTTTCAAACGGTACCGAATCTTACCCTAATCTTGATTCTAGTTTACGCACGCCATGCTATTATTTTAAGATTAGAGCGAAGTTTTAATTTGGACCAAAGAATTTAGGTATTTACGTCCCCACGAAAATTGTACATCTTGGCTCAAATTTTGGAAATCATATATTCGTACATGTTATATTAGATTATAAATCACTATATTTATTTTCAATTTTGATCAAAGAGTATTTGAGGGTTTGAAGAACTAGTTTTTACGTTCAGAGTCGAACACAAACTATGCAGTTAATAATATATGCATAGTTATGATGCATGCACATGCATTGTGCTTGTACATCTGGATGCTCTAATTTGTATCAAAATTCGATATGTTCAAATCTTCACGAATCTCAATGTAAATTGAAGAATCCAGATGCGCATGCACCATATTTTTTTATATAAAATTAGTGACACAAGTTATGTATTTCATTGTAATTCTTAAAATCATATATAGAATATCACAAGTTGTCTTAAACTTTAGCATATAGAAATAATTACAATGAAGTGAATAAACTCATTTTCATATAAACTCACGTTTATGTTAAAATACACATTTTGTTCATTAAAAAAGCTTCTGTAATATTAAGAAAATCACTCAAACCACAAATTTTCCATGCCAATATCAGAATGTTTATAAGATATAAAAAAATAATAAAAAATATTTTTAATAATACATGCGTATGAACATGTTTAGTACAAATTGTACGAGTCTTGTCTCTATAAGGAGAATGCTGATTCAATTTTCACATGAAACATTTAAAAAACAATAAGTGTTGGATTAACGAAAGCTTTTGATGTGCATAAAAATACCACCGTATACAAAACACAAATTTTTTGTTTTTTTTGTTTTTTTTTAAATCTTCTAATTTCTAATTTTATGTATGATGTTTTATTTAGTGAAAGCTATTTAGAGAATTTTTTAATTTATTTTATCATTTGTTCGTAAATGTGTTTTTGCCTCTTTTGTAAGTTGTAACTCTACACGCAATAAATAAATAAAAATTTGGGGACGTAGGCCTAGCATATAAAACGACAAAGCATCCACACCGTTGGATCTACACCGGTTCACTATTTAATGCTCTGGGGGGTCCTAGCTCACATCGCACGGTCCCCGCCATTCACGAGTCAAGAGGCGGTGGGTCCATCTCCCAATCTCACCCGTCCGATTGGCCAAAGAACCTACTGGGCCCCTTTTTAAAGAACAAAAGAGACAAGAAAAGGAACAAGGGATAAAGAAAGAGCCGCACCCGCATAGAAGACTCGCGCCTCAACAAGATCGTAAGTTCTCTTTCGCGCTAATCCATTTTCTTCTCCTCAAATCAACGAACAATAGTTTAAATCTTCGAATTCGCTCAGGGAGACCCCGATGCAAGATAAAAGAGATGATTCCGACGAGCGAGCGGCGGCTGAGAACGCCGGAGCAATGATCATACCAGTAAACACAGGTTCCATACCGGTAGAGCGGTACATAGTACCGAAACCAGAACCTATGGAATTATTTGGTGGCCTACAGCTTGTCAGGAAACCTCCAGCCCGGAACAGAGACCGCCACACAAAGGTTGAGGGTCGCGGGCGCAGGATCCGCATGCCTGCTGCATGCGCTGCTCGAATTTTCCAACTAACGCGTGAATTGGGGCACAAATCGGATGGTGAGACAATACGCTGGCTGTTGCAACAGGCTGAACCAGCCATCATCGCTGCCACTGGTACCGGTACCGTACCGGCCATAGCAACTAATATTGGTGGCGTTCTCAAAATACCGACACAGTCGTCTACCTCTGCAGGCCCGACAGTGTCAGACGTGGAAGTTAGTGGTAGTACTGGTAAGAGGAGGAAGAAGCTACAGCCTACGCGTAATACTGGGGGTGGTGCTGGAGTTGTACAAAATGCACAGGTGACTCCTGCGTATTACTCTGTTATGGCGGACCCGTTACTCAGTGGTGGGGCTGTCTCTTTATCTTCAGGTCTGGCACCTATGACATCTGGACAAATGGTACC
>CAXKVX010003666.1:0-22301 GCA_964058865.1 Eleocharis quinqueflora | reverse complement strand
CTTCATTTATGGGTGGTAACTAATGAAGAAAACACCACAAAGCATTTTTGCTTCTATGAGAAGTGTTTCTAATCAAAGTACTTCATTTATGGGTGATAACCATTAAAAAAAACACCACAAAGCACTTATATTTCTATGAGAAGTGTTTCTAATCAGAGTACTTTATTTATGGGTGATAACTAATCAAGAAAACACCACAAAGCATTTATGCTTCAATGTGAAGTGTTTCTAATCAAAGTACTTTATTTATGAGTGATAACCATTCAAGAAAACACCACAAAAGTACTTATACTTCTATGAGAAGTGTTTCTAATCAGTGTACTTCATTTATGGGTGGTAACTAATCAAGAAAACACCACAAAGCATTTATGCTTCTATGAAAAGTGTTTCTAATCAAAGTACTTCATTTATGGGTGATAACCATTAAAAAAAACACCACAAAGCACTTATACTTCAATGAGAAGTGTTCCTAATCAGAGTACTTCATTTGTGTGTGGTAACCAAAAAAGAAAACACCACAAAACATTTATGCTTCTATGAGAAGTGTTTCTAATCAAAGTACATTATTTATGAGTGATAACCATTCAAGAAAACACCACAAAAGTACTTATACTTCTATGAGAAGTGTTTCTAATCAGAGTACTTCATTTATGGGTGGTAACTAATGAAGAAAACACCACAAAGCATTTTTGCTTCTATGAGAAGTGTTTCTAATCAAAGTACTTCATTTATGGGTGATAACCATTAAAAAAACACCACAAAGCACTTATACTTCAATGAGAAGTGTTTCTAATCGGAGTACTTCATTTGTGGGTGGTAACCAATCAAGAAAACACCACAAAGCATTTATCCTTCTATGAGAAGTGTTTCTAATCAAAGTACTTCATTTATGGGTGATAACCATCCAAGAAAAGAATCACAAATCATGTATTTCTATGAGAAGTGCTTCTAATCAGAGTACTTCATTTATGGGTGGTAACCAATCAAGAAAACACCAGAAAGCATTTATGCTACTATGTGAAGTGTTTCTAATCAAAATACTTCATTTATGGGTGATAACCATTCAAGAAAGAACCACAAATCACGTATTTCTATGAGAAGTGCTTCTAATCAGAGTACTTCATTTATGGGTGGTAACCAATCAAGAAAACACCACAAAGCATTTATGCTTCTATGAGAAGTGTTTCTAATCAATGTACTTCAATTATTGGTGATAACCATTCAAGAAAAAACCACAAAGCACTTATTCTTCTATGAGAAGTGTTTCTAATCAAAGTACTTCATTTATGGGTGGTAACTATTCAAGAAAACACCACAAAGCATTTATGCTTCTTTGAGAAGTGTTTCTAATCAAAGTACTTCATTTATGGTTGATAACCATTAAAAAAAAACACCATAAAGCAATGATACTTCTATGAGAAGTGTTTCTAATCAGAGTACTTCATTTATGAGTGATAACCATTCAAGAAAACACCACAAAGCACATATACTTCAATAAGAATTGTTCCTAATCAGAGTACTTAATTTGTGGGTGGTAACCAAAAGAGAAAACACCACAAAGCATTTATGCTTTTATGAGAAGTGTTTCTAATTAAAGTACTTAATTTATGGGTGATAACCATTCAAGAAAAAACAACAAAGCACTTATATTTCTATGAGAAGTGTTTCTAATCAGAGTACTCTATTTATGGGTGGTAACTAATCAAGAAAACACCATAAAGCATTTATGCTTCAATGTGAAGTGTTTCTAATCAAAGTACTTTATTTATGAGTGATAACCATTCAAGAAAACACCACAAAATTACTTATACTTCTATGAGAAGTGTTTCTAATCGGAGTACTTCATTTGTGGGTGGTAACCAATCAAGAAAACACCACAAAGCATTTATGATTCTATGAGAAGTGTTTCTAATGAAAGTACTTCATTTATTGGTGATAACCATTCAAGAAAAAACCACAAAGCACTTATACTTCTATGAGAAGTGTTTCTAATCAGAGTACTTCATTTATGGGTGATAGCTAATCAAGAAAATAACCACAAATCATGTATTTCTATGAGAAGTGCTTCTAATCAGAGTATTTAATTTATGGGTGGTAACCAAGCAAGAAAATACCACAAAGCATTTATGCTACTATGTGAAGTGTTTCTAATCAAAGTACTTCATTTATGGGAGATAACCATTCAAGAAAAAAACAAAGCACTTATACTTCTATGAGATGGGTTTCTAATCATAGTACATCATTTTTGGGTGGCAACCAATCAAGAAAACACCACAAATCACTTATACATCTATGAGAAGTGTTTCTAATCAGAGTACTTGATTTGTGGGTGCTAACTAATCAAGAAAACACCACAAAGTATTTATGCTTCAATGTGAAGTGTTTCTAATCAAAGTACTTTATTTATGAGTGATAACCATTCAAGAAATCACCACAAAAGTACTTATACTTCTATGAGAAGTGTTTCTAATCAGAGTATTTCATTTCTGGGTGGTAACTAATCAAGAAAACACCACAAAGCATTTATGCTTCTATGAGAAGTGTTTCTAATCAAAGTACTTCATTTATGGGTGATAACCATTAAAAAAAATACCACAAAGCACTTATACTTCAATGAGAAGTGTTCCTAATCAGAGTACTTCATTTGTGTGTGGTAACCAATCAAGAAAACACCACAAAGCATTTATGATTCTATGAGAAGTGTTTCTAATCAAAGTACTTCATTTATTGGTGATAACCATTCAAGAAAAAACCACAAAGCACTTATACTTCTATGAGATGTGTTTCTAATCAGAGTACTTCATTTATGGGTGGTAACCAATCAAGAAAACACCACAAATCACTTATACATCTATGAGAAGTGTTTCTAATCAGAGTACTTCATTTGTGGGTGGTAACAAATCAAGAAAACACCACAAAGCATTTATGCTTCTATGAGAAGTGTTTCTAATCAAGTACTTCATTTATTGGGGATAACCATTCAAGAAAAAACCACAAAGCACTTATACTTCTATGAGAAGTGTTTTTAATCAGAGTACTTCATTTATGGGTGGTAACTAATCAAGAAAACACCACAAAGCAATTATACTTCTATGAGAAGTGTTTCTAATCAATGTACTTCAATTATTGGTGATAACCATTCAAGAAAAAACCACAAAGCACTTATACTTCTATGAGAAGTGTTTCTAATCAGAGTACTTCATTTATGGGTGTTAACTAATCAAGAAAACACCACAAAGCAATTATGCTTCTATGAGGAGTGTTTCTAATCAGAGTACTTCATTTATGGGTGTTAACTAATCAAGAAAACACCACAAAGCATTTATGCTACTATGTGAAGTGTTTCTAATCAAAGTAGTTCATTTATGGGTGATAACAATTCAAGAAAAAACAACAAAGCACTTATATTTCTATGAGAAGTGTTTCTAATCAGAGTACTTTATTTATGGGTGGTAACTAATCAAGAAAACACCACAAAGCATTTATGCTTCAATGTGAAGTGTTTCTAATCAAAGTACTTTATTTATGAGTGATAACCATTCAAGAAAACACCACAAAAGTACTTATACTTCTATGAAAAGTGTTTCTAATCAGAGTACTTCATTTATGGGTGGTAACTAATCAAGAAAACACCACAAAGCATTTATGCTTCTATAAAAAGTGTTTCTAATCAAAGTACTTCATTTATGGGTGATAACCATTAAAAAAAACACCACAAAGCACTTATACTTCAATGAGAAGTGTTCCTAATCAGAGTACTTCATTTGTGTGTGGTAACCAAAAAAGAAAACACCACAAAACATTTATGCTTCTATGAGAAGTGTTTCTAATCGAAGTACATTATTTATGAGTGATAACCATTCAAGAAAACACCACAAAAGTACTTATACTTCTATGAGAAATGTTTCTAATCAGAGTACTTCATTTATGGGTGGTAACTAATGAAGAAAACACCACAAAGCATTTTTGCTTCTATGAGAAGTGTTTCTAATCAAAGTACTTCATTTATGGGTGATAACCATTAAAAAAAACACCACAAAGCACTTATATTTCTATGAGAAGTGTTTCTAATCAGAGTACTTTATTTATGGGTGATAACTAATCAAGAAAACACC
Source organism: Eleocharis quinqueflora (assembly GCA_964058865.1). Classification (NCBI taxonomy): domain Eukaryota; kingdom Viridiplantae; phylum Streptophyta; class Magnoliopsida; order Poales; family Cyperaceae; genus Eleocharis; species Eleocharis quinqueflora. The sequence continues at coordinate 18,186 of CAXKVX010003666.1, read as the reverse complement.
ACAAAGCATTTATGCTTCAATGTGAAGTGTTTCTAATCAAAGTACTTTATTTATGAGTGATAACCATTCAAGAAAACACCACAAAAGTACTTATACTTCTATGAGAAGTGTTTCTAATCAGTGTACTTCATTTATGGGTGGTAACTAATCAAGAAAACACCACAAAGCATTTATGCTTCTATGAAAAGTGTTTCTAATCAAAGTACTTCATTTATGGGTGATAACCATTAAAAAAAACACCACAAAGCACTTATACTTCAATGAGAAGTGTTCCTAATCAGAGTACTTCATTTGTGTGTGGTAACCAAAAAAGAAAACACCACAAAACATTTATGCTTCTATGAGAAGTGTTTCTAATCAAAGTACTTCATTTATGGGTGATAACCATTAAAAAAAACACCACAAAGCACTTATACTTCAATGAGAAGTGTTCCTAATCAGAGTACTTCATTTGTGTGTGGTAACCAAAAAAGAAAACACCACAAAACATTTATGCTTCTATGAGAAGTGTTTCTAATCAAAGTACTTCATTTATGGGTGATAACCATTCAAGAAAACACCACAAAACATTTATGCTTCTATGAGAAGTGTTTCTAATCGAAGTACATTATTTATGAGTGATAACCATTCAAAAAAACACCACAAAAGTACTTATACTTCTATGAGAAATGTTTCTAATCAGAGTACTTCATTTATGGGTGGTAACTAATGAAGAAAACACCACAAAGCATTTTTGCTTCTGTGAGAAGTGTTTATAATTAAAGTACTTCATTTATGGGTGATAACCATTAAAAAAAACACCACAAAGCACTTATACTTCAATGAGAAGTGTTCCTAATCAAAGTACTTCATTTGTGTGTGGTAACCAAAAAAGAAAATACCACAAAACATTTATGCTTCTATGAGAAGTGTTTCTAATCGAAGTACATTATTTATGAGTGATAACCATTCAAGAAAACACCACAAAAGTACTTATACTTCTATGAGAACTGTTTCTAATCAGAGTACTTCATTTATGGGTGGTAACTAATCAAGAAAACACCACAAAAGTACTTATACTTCTATGAGAAGTGTTTCTAATCAGAGTATTTCATTTCTGGGTGGTAACTAATCAAGAAAACACCACAAAGCATTTATGCTTCTATGAGAAGTGTTTCTAATCAAAGTACTTCATTTATGGGTGATAACCATTAAAAAAAATACCACAAAGCACTTATACTTCAATGAGAAGTGTTCCTAATCAGAGTACTTCATTTGTGTGTGGTAACCAATCAAGAAAACACCACAAAGCATTTATGATTCTATGAGAAGTGTTTCTAATCAAAGTACTTCATTTATTGGTGATAACCATTCAAGAAAAAACCACAAAGCACTTATACTTCTATGAGATGTGTTTCTAATCAGAGTACTTCATTTATGGGTGGTAACCAATCAAGAAAACACCACAAATCACTTATACATCTATGAGAAGTGTTTCTAATCAGAGTACTTCATTTGTGGGTGGTAACAAATCAAGAAAACACCACAAAGCATTTATGCTTCTATGAGAAGTGTTTCTAATCAAGTACTTCATTTATTGGGGATAACCATTCAAGAAAAAACCACAAAGCACTTATACTTCTATGAGAAGTGTTTTTAATCAGAGTACTTCATTTATGGGTGGTAACTAATCAAGAAAACACCACAAAGCAATTATACTTCTATGAGAAGTGTTTCTAATCAATGTACTTCAATTATTGGTGATAACCATTCAAGAAAAAACCACAAAGCACTTATACTTCTATGAGAAGTGTTTCTAATCAGAGTACTTCATTTATGGGTGTTAACTAATCAAGAAAACACCACAAAGCAATTATGCTTCTATGAGGAGTGTTTCTAATCAGAGTACTTCATTTATGGGTGTTAACTAATCAAGAAAACACCAGAAAGCATTTATGCTACTATGTGAAGTGTTTCTAATCAAAGTAGTTCATTTATGGGTGATAACAATTCAAGAAAAAACAACAAAGCACTTATATTTCTATGAGAAGTGTTTCTAATCAGAGTACTTTATTTATGGGTGGTAACTAATCAAGAAAACACCACAAAGCATTTATGCTTCAATGTGAAGTGTTTCTAATCAAAGTACTTTATTTATGAGTGATAACCATTCAAGAAAACACCACAAAAGTACTTATACTTCTATGAGAAGTGTTTCTAATCAGAGTACTTCATTTATGGGTGGTAACTAATCAAGAAAACACCACAAAGCATTTATGCTTCTATAAAAAGTGTTTCTAATCAAAGTACTTCATTTATGGGTGATAACCATTAAAAAAAACACCACAAAGCACTTATACTTCAATGAGAAGTGTTCCTAATCAGAGTACTTCATTTGTGTGTGGTAACCAAAAAAGAAAACACCACAAAACATTTATGCTTCTATGAGAAGTGTTTCTAATCGAAGTACATTATTTATGAGTGATAACCATTCAAGAAAACACCACAAAAGTACTTATACTTCTATGAGAAATGTTTCTAATCAGAGTACTTCATTTATGGGTGGTAACTAATGAAGAAAACACCACAAAGCATTTTTGCTTCTATGAGAAGTGTTTCTAATCAAAGTACTTCATTTATGGGTGATAACCATTAAAAAAAACACCACAAAGCACTTATATTTCTATGAGAAGTGTTTCTAATCAGAGTACTTTATTTATGGGTGATAACTAATCAAGAAAACACCACAAAGCATTTATGCTTCAATGTGAAGTGTTTCTAATCAAAGTACTTTATTTATGAGTGATAACCATTCAAGAAAACACCACAAAAGTACTTATACTTCTATGAGAAGTGTTTCTAATCAGTGTACTTCATTTATGGGTGGTAACTAATCAAGAAAACACCACAAAGCATTTATGCTTCTATGAAAAGTGTTTCTAATCAAAGTACTTCATTTATGGGTGATAACCATTAAAAAAAACACCACAAAGCACTTATACTTCAATGAGAAGTGTTCCTAATCAGAGTACTTCATTTGTGTGTGGTAACCAAAAAAGAAAACACCACAAAACATTTATGCTTCTATGAGAAGTGTTTCTAATCAAAGTACTTCATTTATGGGTGATAACCATTAAAAAAAACACCACAAAGCACTTATACTTCAATGAGAAGTGTTCCTAATCAGAGTACTTCATTTGTGTGTGGTAACCAAAAAAGAAAACACCACAAAACATTTATGCTTCTATGAGAAGTGTTTCTAATCAAAGTACTTCATTTATGGGTGATAACCATTCAAGAAAACACCACAAAACATTTATGCTTCTATGAGAAGTGTTTCTAATCGAAGTACATTATTTATGAGTGATAACCATTCAAAAAAACACCACAAAAGTACTTATACTTCTATGAGAAATGTTTCTAATCAGAGTACTTCATTTATGGGTGGTAACTAATGAAGAAAACACCACAAAGCATTTTTGCTTCTGTGAGAAGTGTTTATAATTAAAGTACTTCATTTATGGGTGATAACCATTAAAAAAAACACCACAAAGCACTTATACTTCAATGAGAAGTGTTCCTAATCAAAGTACTTCATTTGTGTGTGGTAACCAAAAAAGAAAATACCACAAAACATTTATGCTTCTATGAGAAGTGTTTCTAATCGAAGTACATTATTTATGAGTGATAACCATTCAAGAAAACACCACAAAAGTACTTATACTTCTATGAGAACTGTTTCTAATCAGAGTACTTCATTTATGGGTGGTAACTAATCAAGAAAACACCACAAAGCATTTATGCTTCTATGAGAAGTGTTTCTAATCAAAGTACTTCATTTATGGTTGATAACCATTAAAAAAAACACCACAAAGTAATTATACTTCAATGAGAAGTGTTCCTAATCAGAGTACTTCATTTGTGTGTGGTAACCAAAAAAGAAAACACCACAAAACATTTATGCTTCTATGAGAAGTGTTTCTAATCGAAGTACATTATTTATGAGTGATAACCATTCAAGAAAACACCACAAAAGTACTTATACTTCTATGAGAAGTGTTTCTAATCAGAGTACTTCATTTATGGGTGGTAACTAATGAAGAAAACACCACAAAGCATTTTTGCTTCTATGAGAAGTGTTTCTAATCAAAGTACTTCATTTATGGGTGATAACCATTAAAAAAACACCACAAAGCACTTATACTTCAATGAGAAGTGTTTCTAATCGGAGTACTTCATTTGTGGGTGGTAACCAATCAAGAAAACACCACAAAGCATTTATCCTTCTATGAGAAGTGTTTCTAATCAAAGTACTTCATTTATGGGTGATAACCATCCAAGAAAAGAATCACAAATCATGTATTTCTATGAGAAGTGCTTCTTATCAGAGTACTTCATTTATGGGTGGTAACCAATCAAGAAAACACCAGAAAGCATTTATGCTACTATGTGAAGTGTTTCTAATCAAAATACTTCATTTATGGGTGATAACCATTCAAGAAAGAACCACAAATCACGTATTTCTATGAGAAGTGCTTCTAATCAGAGTACTTCATTTATGGGTGGTAACCAATCAAGAAAACACCACAAAGCATTTATGCTTCTATGAGAAGTGTTTCTAATCAATGTACTTCAATTATTGGTGATAACCATTCGAGAAAAAACCACAAAGCACTTATACTTCTATGAGAAGTGTTTCTAATCAAAGTACTTCATTTATGGGTGGTAACTATTCAAGAAAACACCACAAAGCATTTATGCTTCTTTGAGAAGTGTTTCTAATCAAAGTACTTCATTTATGGTTGATAACCATTCAAAAAAAACACCATAAACACTGATACTTCTATGAGAAGTGTTTCTAATCAGAGTACTTCATTTATGGGTGTTAACTAATCAAGAAAACACCACAAAGCATTTATGCTTCTATGAGAAGTGTTTCTTATCAAAGTACTTAATTTATGGGTGATAACCATTCCAGAAAACACCACAAAGCACTTATACTTCAATGAGAAGTGTTTCTAATCGGAGTACTTCATTTGTGGGTGGTAACAAAAAGAGAAAACACCACAAAGCATTTATGATTCTATGAGAAGTGTTTCTAATCAAAGTACTTCATTTATTAGTGATAACCATTCAAGAAAAAACCACAAAGCACTTATACTTCTAAGAGAAGTGTTTCTAATCAGAGTACTTCATTTATGGGTGATAGCTAATCAAGAAAACAACCACAAATCATGTATTTCTATGAGAAGTGCTTCTAATCAGAGTACTTCATTTATGGGTGGTAACCAAGCAAGAAAACACCACAAAGCATTTATGCTACTATGTGAAGTGTTTCTAATCAAAGTACTTCATTTATGGGAGATAGCCATTCAAGAAAAACAACAAAGCACTATACTTCTATGAGATGGGTTTCTAATCATAGTACATCATTTTTGGGTGGTAACCAATCAAGAAAACACCACAAATCACTTATACATCTATGAGAAGTGTTTCTAATCAGAGTACTTCATTTGTGGGTGGTAACAAATCAAGAAAACACCACAAAGCATTTATGCTTCTATGAGAAGTGTTTCTTATCAAAGTACTTCATTTATGGGTGATAACCATTCAAGAAAAACAACAAAGCACTTATACTTCTATGAGATGGGATTCTAATCATAGTACATATTTTTTGGGTGGTAACCAATCAAGAAAACACCACAAAGCATTTATGCTTCTAAGAGAAGTGTTTCAAATCAAAGTACATCATTTATTGGTGATAACCAATCAAGAAAAAACCACAAAGCACTTATACTTCTATGAGTAGTGCTTCTAATCAGAGTACTTCATTTATGGGTGGTAACCAAGCAAGAAAACACCACAAAGCATTTGTGCTACTATGTGAAGTGTTTCTAATCAAAGTACTTCATTTATGGGAGATAACCATTCAAGAAAAACAACAAAGCACTTATACTTCTATGAGATGGGTTTCTAATCAAAGTACATCATTTTTGGGTGGTAACCAATCAAGAAAACAGCACAAAGCACTTATACATCTATGAGAAGTATTTCTAATCAGAGTACTTCATTTATGGGTGGTAACTTATGGAGAAAACACCACAAAGCATTTATGCTTCTATGAGAAGTGTTTCTAATCAAAGTACTTCATTTATGGGTGATAACCATTCAAGAAAAACAACAAAGCACTTATACTTCTATGAGATGGGTTTCTAATCATAGTACATCATTTTTGGGTGGTAACCAATCAAGAAAACACCACAAAGCATTTATGCTACTATGTGAAGTGTTTCTAATCAAAATACATCATTTATGGGTGATAACCATTCAAGAAAGAACCACAAATCACGTATTTCTATGAGAAGTTCTTCTAATCAGAGTACTTCATTTATGGGTGGTAACCAATCAAGAAAACACCACAAAGCATTTATGCTTCTATGAGAAGTGTTTCTAATCAATGTACTTCAATTATTGGTGATAACCATTCAAGAAAAATCCACAAAGCACTTATACTTCTATGAGAAGTGTTTCTAATCAAAGTACTTCATTTATGGGTGGTAACTATTCAAGAAAACACCACAAAGCATTTATGCATCTTTGAGAAGTGTTTCTAATCAAAGTACTTCATTTATTGTTGATAACCATTCAAGAAAACACCATAAAGCACTGATACTTCTATGAGAAGTGTTTCTAATCAGAGTACTTCATTTATGGGTGTTAACTAATCAAGAAAACACCACAAAGCATTTATGCTTCTATGAGAAGTGTTTCTTATCAAAGTACTTCATTTATGGGTGATAACCATTCCAGAAAACACCACAAAGCACTTATACTTCAATGAGAAGTGTTTCTAATCGGAGTACTTCATTTGTGGGTGGTAACCAATCAAGAAAACACCACAAAGCATTTATGATTCTATGAGAAGTGTTTCTAATCAAAGTACTTCATTTATTAGTGATAACCATTCAAGAAAAAACCACAAAACACTTATACTTCTAAGAGAAGTGTTTCTAATCAGAGTACTTCATTTATGGGTGATAGCTAATCAAGAAAATAACCACAAATCATGTATTTCTATGAGAAGTGTTTCTAATCAGAGTACTTCATTTGTGGGTGGTAACCAATCAAGAAAACACCACAAAGCATTTATGATTCTATGAGAAGTGTTTCTAATCAAAGTACTTCATTTATTAGTGATAACCATTCAAGAAAAAACCACAAAACACTTATACTTCTAAGAGAAGTGTTTCTAATCAGAGTACTTCATTTATGGGTGATAGCTAATCAAGAAAATAACCACAAATCATGTATTTCTATGAGAAGTGCTTCTAATCAGAGTACTTCATTTATGGGTGGTAACCAAGCAAGAAAACACCACAAAGCATTTATGCTACTATGTGAAGTGTTTCTAATCAAAGTACTTCATTTATGGGAGATAACCATTCAAGAAAAACAACAAAGCACTATACTTCTATGAGATGGGTTTATAATCATAGTACATCATTTTTGGGTGGTAACCAATCAAGAAAACACCACAAATCACTTATACATCTATGAGAAGTGTTTCTAATCAGAGTACTTCATTTGTGGGTGGTAACAAATCAAGAAAACACCACAAAGCATTTATGCTTCTATGAGAAGTGTTTCTAATCAAAGTACTTCATTTATTGGTGATAACCATTCAAGAAAAAACCACAAAGCACTTATACTTCTATGAGAAGTGTTTCTAATCAGAGTACTTCATTTATGGGTGGTAACTAATCAAGAAAACACCACAATGCAATTATACTTCTATGAGAAGTGTTTCTAATCAAAGTACTTCATTTATGGTTGACAACTAATCAAGAAAACACCACTAAGCAATTATGCTTCTATGAGAAGTGTTTCTAATCAGAGTACTTCATTTATGGGTGTTAACTAATCAAGAAAACACCACAAAGCAATTATGCTTCTATGAGGAGTGTTTCTAATCAGAGTACTTCATTTATGGGTGTTAACTAATCAAGAAAACACCACAAAGCATTTATGCTACTATGTGAAGTGTTTCTAATCAAAGTAGTTCATTTATGGGTGATAACAATTCAAGAAAAAACAACAAAGCACTTATATTTCTATGAGAAGTGTTTCTAATCAGAGTACTTTATTTATGGGTGGTAACTAATCAAGAAAACACCACAAAGCATTTATGATTCAATGTGAAGTGTTTCTAATCAAAGTACTTTATTTATGAGTGATAACCATTCAAGAAAACACCACAAAAGTACTTATACTTCTATGAGATGTGTTTCTAATCAGAGTACTTCATTTATGGGTGGTAACTAATCAAGAAAACACCACAAAGCATTTATGCTTCTATAAAAAGTGTTTCTAATCAAAGTACTTCATTTATGGGTGATAACCATTAAAAAAAACACCACAAAGCACTTATACTTCAATGAGAAGTGTTCCTAATCAGAGTACTTCATTTGTGTGTGGTAACCAAAAAAGAAAACACCACAAAACATTTATGCTTCTATGAGAAGTGTTTCTAATCGAAGTACATTATTTATGAGTGATAACCATTCAAGAAAACACCACAAAATTACTTATACTTCTATGAGAAATGTTTCTCATCAGAGTACTTCATTTATGGGTGGTAACTAATGAAGAAAACACCACAAAGCATTTTTGCTTCTATGAGAAGTGTTTCTAATCAAAGTACTTCATTTATGGGTGATAACCATTAAAAAAAACACCACAAAACACTTATATTTCTATGAGAAGTGTTTCAAATCAGAGTACTTTATTTATGGGTGGTAACTAATCAAGAAAACACCACAAAGCATTTATGCTTCAATGTGAAGTGTTTATAATCAAAGTACTTTATTTATGAGTGATAACCATTCAAGAAAACACCACAAAAGTACTTATACTTCTATGAGAAGTGTTTCTAATCAGAGTACTTCATTTATGGGTGGTAACTAATCAAGAAAACACCACAAAGCATTTATGCTTCTATGAAAAGTGTTTCTAATCAAAGTACTTCATTTATGGGTGATAACCATTAAAAAAAACACCACAAAGCACTTATACTTCAATGAGAAGTGTTCCTAATCAGAGTACTTCATTTGCGTGTGGTAACCAAAAAAGAAAACACCACAAAACATTTATGCTTCTATGAGAAGTGTTTCTAATCAAAGTACTTCATTTATGGGTGATAATCATTAAAAAAAACACCACAAAGCACTTATACTTCAATGAGAAGTGTTCCTAATCAGAGTACTTCATTTGTGGGTGGTAACCAAAAAAGAAAATACCACAAAGCATTTATGCTTCTATGAGAAGTGTTTCTAATCAAAGTACTTCATTTATGGGTGATAACCATCCAAGAAAAGAATCACAAATCATGTATTTCTATGAGAAGTGCTTCTAATCAGAGTACTTCATTTATGGGTGGTAACCAATCAAGAAAACACCAGAAAGCATTTATGCTACTATGTGAAGTGTTTCTAATCAAAATACTTCATTTATGGGTGATAACCATTCAAGAAAGAACCACAAATCACGTATTTCTATGAGAAGTGCTTCTAATCAGAGTACTTCATTTATGGGTGGTAACCAATCAAGAAAACACCACAAAGCATTTATGCTTCTATGAGAAGTGTTTCTAATCAATGTACTTCAATTATTGGTGATAACCATTCAAGAAAAAACCACAAAGCCCTTATATTTCTATGAGAAGTGTTTCTAATCAAAGTACTTCATTTATGGGTGGTAACTATTCAAGAAAACACCACAAAGCATTTATGCTTCTTTGAGAAGTGTTTCTAATCAAAGTACTTCATTTATGGTTGATAACCATTCAAAAAAAACACCATAAAGCACTGATACTTCTATGAGAAGTGTTTCTAATCAGAGTACTTCATTTATGGGTGTTAACTAATCAAGCAAACACCACAAAGCATTTATGCTTCTATGAGAAGTGTTTCTTATCAAAGTACTTCATTTATGGGTGATAACCATTCCAGAAAACACCACAAAGCACTTATACTTCAATGAGAAGTGTTTCTAATCGGAGTACTTCATTTGTGGGTGGTAACCAAAAGAGAAAACACCACAAAGCATTTATGATTCTATGAGAAGTGTTTCTAATCAAAGTACTTCATTTATTAGTGATAACCATTCAAGAAAAAACCACAAAGCACTTATACTTCTAAGAGGAGTGTTTCTAATCAGAGTACTTCATTTATGGGTGATAGCTAATCAAGAAAACAACCACAAATCATGTATTTCTATGAGAAGTGCTTCTAATCAGAGTACTTCATTTATGGGTGGTAACCAAGCAAGAAAACACCACAAAGCATTTATGCTACTATGTGAAGTGTTTCTAATCAAAGTACTTCATTTATGAGAGATAGCCATTCAAGAAAAACAACAAAGCACTATACTTCTATGAGATGGGTTTCTAATCATAGTACATCATTTTTGGGTGGTAACCAATCAAGAAAACACCACAAATCACTTATACATCTATGAGAAGTGTTTCTAATCAGAGTACTTCATTTGTGGGTGGTAACAAATCAAGAAAACACCACAAAGCATTTATGCTTCTATGAGAAGTGTTTCTAATCAAAGTACTTCATTTATTGGTGATAACCATTCAAGAAAAAACCACAAAGCACTTATACTTCTATGAGAAGTGTTTCTAATCAGAGTACTTCATTTATGGTTGATAACCATTCAAGAAAACACCATAAAGCACTGATACTTCTATGAGAAGTGTTTCTAATCAGAGTACTTCATTTATGGGTGTTAACTAATCAAGAAAACACCCCAAAGCATTTATGCTTCTATGAGAAGTGTTTCTTATCAAAGTACTTCATTTATGGGTGATAACCATTCCAGAAAACACCACAAAGCACTTATACTTCAATTGGAAGTGTTTCTAATCGGAGTACTTCATTTGTGGGTGGTAACCAATCAAGAAAACACCACAAAGCATTTATCCTTCTATGAGAAGTGTTTCTAATCAAAGTACTTCATTTATGGGAGGTAACTAATCAAGAAAACACCACAAAACATTTATGCTTCTATGAGAAGTGTTTCTAATCAAAGTACTTCATTTATGGTTGATAACCATTCAAGAAAACACCATAAAGCACTGATACTTCTATGAGAAGTGTTTCTAATCAGAGCACTTTATTTATGGTTGTTAACTAATCAAGAAAACATCACAAAGAATTTATTCTTCTATGAGAAGTGTTTCTTATCAAAGTACTTCATTTATAAGTGATAACCATTCAAGAAAACATCACAAAACACTTATACTTCAATGAGAAGTGTTTCTAATCAGAGTATTTTATTTGTGGGTGGTAACCAAAAAAGAAAACACGACAAAGCTTTTATGCTTCTATAAAAAGTGTTTCTAATCAAAGTACTTCATTTATGAGTGATAACCATTCAAGAAACACCACAAAGCACTTATACTTCAATAAGAATTGTTCCTAATCAGAGTACTTCATTTGTGGGTGGTAACCAAAAGAGAAAACACCACAAAGCATTTATGCTTTTATGAGAAGTGTTTCTAATTTAAGTACTTCATTTATGTGTGATAACCATTCAAGAAAAAACAACAAAGCACTTATATTTCTATGAGAAGTGTTTCTAATCAGAGTACTTTATTTATGGGTGGTAACTAATCAAGAAAACACCACAAAACATTTATGCTTCTATGAGAAGTGTTTCTATTCAAAGTACTTCATTTATGGGTGATAACCATTAAAAAAACACCACAAAGCACTTATACTTCAATGAGAAGTGTTCCTAATCACAGTACTTCATTTGTGTGTGGTAACCAAAAAAGAAAACACCACAAAACATTTATGCTTCTATGAGAAGTGTTTCTAATCGATGTACATTATTTATGAGTGATAACCATTCAAGAAAACACCACAAAAGTACTTATACTTCTATGAGAAGTGTTTCTAATCAGAGTACTTCATTTATGGGTGGTAAGCAATCAAGAAAACACCACAAAGCATTTTTGCTTCCATGAGAAGTGTTTCTAATCAAAGTACTTCATTTATGGGTGATAACCATTAAAAAAAACACAACAAAGCACTTATACTTCAATGAGAAGTGTTTCTAATCGGAGTACTTCATTTGTGGGTGGTAACCAATCAAGAAAACACCACAAAGCATTTATCCTTCTATGAGAAGTGTTTCTAATCAAAGTACTTCATTTATGGGTGATAACCATCCAAGAAAAGAACCACAAATCATGTATTTCTATGAGAAGTGCTTCTAATCAGAGTATTTCATTTATGGGTGGTAACCAATCAAGAAAACACCACAAAATATTTATGCTTCTATGAGAAGTGTTTCTAATCAAAGTACTTCATTTATGGGTGATAACCATTCAAGAAAAACAACAAAGCACTTATACTTCTATGAGATGAGTTTCTAATCATAGTACATATTTTTTGGGTGGTAACCAATCAAGAAAACACCACAAAGCATTTATGCTTCTATGAGAAGTGTTTCAAATCAAAGTGCATCATTTATAGGTGATAACCAATCAAGAAAAAACCACAAAGCACTTATACTTCTATGAGAAGTGTTTCTAATCAAAGTACTTCATTTATGGGTGATAACCATTCAAGAAAAACAACAAAGCACTTATACTTCTATGAGATGGGATTCTAATCATAGTACATATTTTTTGGGTGGTAACCAATCAAGAAAACACCACAAAGCATTTATTCTTCTATGAGAAGTGTTTCAAATCAAAGTACATCATTTATTGGTGATAACCAATCAAGAAAAAACCACAAAGCACTTATACTTCTATGAGAAGTGCTTCTAATCAGAGTACTTCATTTATGGGTGGTAACCAAGCAAGAAAACACCACAAAGCATTTGTGCTACTATGTGAAGTGTTTCTAATCAAAGTACTTCATTTATGGGAGATAACCATTCAAGAAAAACAACAAAGCACTTATACTTCTATGAGATGGGTTTCTAATCAAAGTACATCATTTTTGGGTGGTAACCAATCAAGAAAACAGCACAAAGCACTTATACATCTATGAGAAGTATTTCTAATCAGAGTACTTCATTTATGGGTGGTAACTTATCGAGAAAACACCACAAAGCATTTATGCTTCTATGAGAAGTGTTTCTAATCAAAGTACTTCATTTATGGGTGATAACCATTCAAGAAAACACCACAAAACATTTATGCTTCTATGAGAAGTGTTTCTAATCGAAGTACATTATTTATGAGTGATAACCATTCAAAAAAACACCACAAAAGTACTTATACTTCTATGAGAAATGTTTCTAATCAGAGTACTTCATTTATGGGTGGTAACTAATGAAGAAAACACCACAAAGCATTTTTGCTTCTGTGAGAAGTGTTTATAATTAAAGTACTTCATTTATGGGTGATAACCATTAAAAAAAACACCACAAAGCACTTATACTTCAATGAGAAGTGTTCCTAATCAAAGTACTTCATTTGTGTGTGGTAACCAAAAAAGAAAATACCACAAAACATTTATGCTTCTATGAGAAGTGTTTCTAATCGAAGTACATTATTTATGAGTGATAACCATTCAAGAAAGAACCACAAATCACGTATTTCTATGAGATGGGTTTCTAATCATAGTACATCATTTTTGGGTGGTAACCAATCAAGAAAACACCACAAAGCATTTATGCTACTATGTGAAGTGTTTCTAATCAAAATACATCATTTATGGATGATAACCATTCAAGAAAGAACCACAAATCACGTATTTCTATGAGAAGTTCTTCTAATCAGAGTACTTCATTTATGGGTGGTAACCAATCAAGAAAACACCACAAAGCATTTATGCTTCTATGAGAAGTGTTTCTAATCAATGTACTTCAATTATTGGTGATAACCATTCAAGAAAAAACCACAAAGCACTTATACTTCTATGAGAAGTGTTTCTAATCAAAGTACTTCATTTATGGGTGGTAACTATTCAAGAAAACACCACAAAGCATTTATGCTTCTTTGAGAAGTGTTTCTAATCAAAGTACTTCATTTATTGTTGATAACCATTCAAGAAAACACCATAAAGCACTGATACTTCTATGAGAAGTGTTTCGAATCAGAGTACTTCATTTATGGGTGTTAACTAATCAAGAAAACACCACAAAGCATTTATGCTTCTATGAGAAGTGTTTCTTATCAAAGTACTTCATTTATGGGTGATAACCATTCCAGAAAACACCACAAAGCACTTATACTTCAATGAGAAGTGTTTCTAATCGGAGTACTTCATTTGTGGGTGGTAACCAATCAAGAAAACACCACAAAGCATTTATGATTCTATGAGAAGTGTTTCTAATCAAAGTACTTCATTTATTAGTGATAACCATTCAAGAAAAAACCACAAAACACTTATACTTCTAAGAGAAGTGTTTCTAATCAGAGTACTTCATTTATGGGTGATAGCTAATCAAGAAAATAACCACAAATCATGTATTTCTATGAGAAGTGCTTCTAATCAGAGTACTTCATTTATGGGTGGTAACCAAGCAAGAAAACACCACAAAGCATTTATGCTACTATGTGAAGTGTTTCTAATCAAAGTACTTCATTTATGGGAGATAACCATTCAAGAAAAACAACAAAGCACTATACTTCTATGAGATGGGTTTCTAATCATAGTACATCATTTTTGGGTGGTAACCAATCAAGAAAACACCACAAATCACTTATACATCTATGAGAAGTGTTTCTAATCAGAGTACTTCATTTGTGGGTGGTAACAAATCAAGAAAACACCACAAAGCATTTATGCTTCTATGAGAAGTGTTTCTAATCAAAGTACTTCATTTATTGGTGATAACCATTCAAGAAAAAACCACAAAGCACTTATACTTCTATGAGAAGTGTTTCTAATCAGAGTACTTCATTTATGGGTGGTAACTAATCAAGAAAACACCACAATGCAATTATACTTCTATGAGAAGTGTTTCTAATCAAAGTACTTCATTTATGGTTGACAACTAATCAAGAAAACACCACTAAGCAATTATGCTTCTATGAGAAGTGTTTCTAATCAGAGTACTTCATTTATTGGTGTTAACTAATCAAGAAAACACCACAAAGCAATTATGCTTCTATGAGAAGTGTTTCTAATCAAAGTACTTCATTTATGGTTGATAACCATTCAAGAAAACACCATAAAGCACTGATACTTCTATGATAAGTGTTTCTAATCAGAGTACTTAATTTATGGGTGTTAACTAATCAAGAAAACACCCCAAAGCATTTATGCTTCTATGAGAAGTGTTTCTTATCAAAGTACTTCATTTATGGGTGATAACCATTCCAGAAAACACCACAAAGCACTTATACTTCAATTGGAAGTGTTTCTAATCGGAGTACTTTATTTGTGGGTGGTAACCAATCATGAAAACACCACAAAGCATTTATGCTTCTATGAGAAGTGTTTATAATCAGAGTACTTCATTTATGGGAGGTAACTAATCAAGAAAACACCACAAAACATTTATGCTTCTATGAGAAGTGTTTCTAATCAAAGTACTTCATTTATGGTTGATAACCATTCAAGAAAACACCATAAAGCACTGATACTTCTATTAGAAGTGTTTCTAATCAGAGCACTTTATTTATGGTTGTTAACTAATCAAGAAAACATCACAAAGAATTTATTCTTCTATAAGAAGTGTTTCTTATCAAAGTACTTCATTTATAAGTGATAACCATTCAAGAAAACATCACAAAACACTTATACTTCAATGAGAAGTGTTTCTAATCAGAGTACTTTATTTGTGGGTGGTAACCAAAAGAGAAAACACCACAAAGCATTTATGCTTCTATAAAAAGTGTTTCTAATCAAAGTACTTCATTTATGAGTTATAACCATTCAAGAAAACACCACAAAGCACTTATACTTCAATAAGAATTGTTCCTAATCAGAGTACTTCATTTGTGGGTGGTAACCAAAAGAGAAAACACCACAAAGCATTTATGCTTTTATGAGAAGTGTTTCTAATTAAAGTACTTCATTTATGGGTGATAACCATTCAAGAAAAAACAACAAAGCACTTATATTTCTATGAGAAGTGTTTCTAATCAGAGTACTTTATTTATGGGTGGTAACTAATCAAGAAAACACCACAAAGCATTTATGCTTCAATGTGAAGTGTTTCTAATCAAAGTACTTTATTTATGAGTGATAACCATTCAAGAAAACACCACAAAAGTACTTATACTTCTGTGAGAAGTGTTTCTAATCAGAGTACTTCATTTATGGGTGGTAACTAATCAAGAAAACACCACAAAGCATTTATGCTTCTATGAAAAGTGTTTCTAATCAAAGTACTTCATTTATGGGTGATAACCATTAAAAAAAACACCACAAAGCACTTATACTTCAATGAGAAGTGCTCCTAATCAGAGTACTTCATTTGTGTGTGGTAACCAAAAAAGAAAACACCACAAAACATTTATGCTTCTATGAGAAGTGTTTCTAATCGAAGTACATTATTTATGAGTGATAACCATTCAAGAAAACACCACAAAAGTACTTATACTTCTATGAGAAATGTTTCTAATCAGAGTACTTCATTTATGGGTGGTAACTAATGAAGAAAACACCACAAAGCATTTTTGCTTCTATGAGAAGTGTTTCTAATCAAAGTACTTCATTTATGGGTGATAACCATTAAAAAAAAAATACAAAGCACTTATACTTCAATGAGAAGTGTTTCTAATCGGAGTACTTCATTTGTGGGTGGTAACCAATCAAGAAAACACCACAAAGCATTTATCCTTCTATGAGAAGTGTTTCTAATAAAAGTACTTCATTTATGGGTGATAACCATCCAAGAAAAGAACCACAAATCATGTATTTCTATGAGAAGTGCTTCTAATCAGAGTACTTCATTTATGGGTGGTAACCAATCAAGAAAACACCACAAAGCATTTATGCTACTATGTGAATTGTTTCTAATCAAAGTACTTCATTTGTGGGAGATAACCATTCAAGAAAAACAACAAAGCACTTATACTTCTATGAGCTGGGTTTGTAATTATAGTACATCATTTTTAAATGGTAACCAATCAAGAAAACACCACAAATCACTTATACATATATGAGAATTGTTTCTAATCAGAGTACTTCATTTATGGGTAGTAACTAATCAAGAAAACACCACAAAACATTTATGCTTCTATGAGAAGTGTTTCTAATCAAAGTACTTCATTTATGGGTGATAACCATTAAAGAAAAACAACAAAGCACTTATACTTCTATGAGATGGGTTTCTATTCATAGTACATATTTTTTGGGTGGTAACCAATCAAGAAAACACCACAAAGCATTTATGCTTCTATGAGAAGTGTTTCAAATCAAAGTACATCATTTATTGGTGATAATCAGTCAAGAAAAAACCACAAAGCACTTATACTTCTATGAGAAGTGTTTCTAATCAGAGTACTTCATTTATGGGTGGTAACCAAGCAAGAAAACACCACAAAGCATTTGTGCTACTATGTGAAGTGTTTCTAATCAAAGTACTTCATTTATGGGAGATAACCATTCAAGAAAAACAACAAAGCACTTATTCTTCTATGAGATGGGTTTCTAATCATAGTACATCATTTTTGGGTGGTAACCAATCAAGAAAACACCACAAAGCACTTATACATCTATGAGAAGTATTTCTAATCAGAGTACTTCATTTATGGGTGGTAACTTATCAAGAAAACACCACAAAGAATTTATGCTTCTATGAGAAGTGTTTCTAATCAAAGTACTTCATTTATGGGTGATAACCATTAAAAAAAACACCACAAAGCACTTATACTTCAATGAGAAGTGTTCCTAATCAGAGTACTTCATTTGTGGGTGGTAACCAAAAAAGAAAATACCACAAAGCATTTATGCTTCTATGAGAAGTATTTCTAATCAAAGCACTTCATTTATGGGTGATAACCATTCAAGAAAACACCAAAAGCACTTATACTTCTTTGAGAAGTGTTTCAAATCAGAGTACTTCAATTATGGGTGGTAACTAATCAAGAAAACACCACAAAGCATTTATGCTTCAATGGAAAGTGTTTCTAATCAAAGTACTTTATTTATTGGTGATAACCATTCAAGAAAACACCATAAAAGTACTAATACTTCTATGAGAAGTATTTCTAATCAGAGTACTTCA
>CAXKVX010003665.1:0-33113 GCA_964058865.1 Eleocharis quinqueflora | reverse complement strand
GTGGTAACCTTTCAAGAAAATCCACAACGCATCATATCTTACCACGAGAAGAGTTTCTTCTCCGAGTACTTCATTTAAGTATTGTAACCATTCATTAAAACACAACGAAGTAGCATAAATACCACTCTAAGTGTTTCATGTCCGAGTACTTCATTTATGAATGATTTCGATCAATGTACTTAATTGCTGGGTGGTAAACATGAAATAAAACATCACAAAGCATCTTATCCTACTACGAAAAGTGTTTCTTATCTGAATACTTCATTTATGGGTGGTAACCATTAAAGAAAACACCACAAAGCATCATATCGTACTAAAAAGTGTTTCTAATCATAATAATTCATTTGTGAGTGGTAACATTTCAAGAACACTCTACACAGCATCAAATATTACCACGAGAAGAGTTTCTTCTCCGAGTACTTCATTTAAGTGTTGTAACAATTCATTAAAACACAACGAAGAAGCATAAATGCCACACTAAGTGTTTCATGTCCGAGTACTTAATTTAGGAGTGATTTCGATCAATGTACTTAATTGATGGGTGGTAAGCACTAAATAAAACTTCACAAAGCATCTTAACCTACTCCGACAAGTGTTTATTATGTGAGTACTTCATTTATGGGTAGTAAACATTAAAGAAAACACCACAAAGGATCATATCCTACTAAGAAGTGTTTCTGATCATAGCACTACATTTATGTGTGGTAACCTTTCAAGAAAATCCACAACGCATCATATCTTACCACGAGAAGAGTTTCTTCTCCGAGTACTTCATTTAATTGTTGTAACCATTCATTAAAACACAACGAAGAAGCATAAAGGCCACACTAAGTGTTTAATGTCCGAATACTTAATTTAGGAGTGATTTCGATCAATGTACTTAATTGATGGGTGATAAGCATTAAATAAAACATCACAAAGCATCTTACCCTACTCCGACAAGTGTTTATTATGTGAGTACTTCATTTATGGGTAGTAAACTTTAAAGAAAACACCACAAAGGATAATATCCTACTAAGAAGTGTTTCTGATCATAGCACTTCATTTATGTGTGTTACCTTTCAAGGAAACTCCACAACGCATCATATCTTTCCACGAGAAGAGTTTCTTCTCCGAGTACTTCATTTAAGTGTTGTAACCATTCATTAAAACACAGCGAAATAGCATAAATACCACTCTAAGTGTTTCATGTCCGAGTACTTCATTTATGAATGATTTCGATCATTGTACTTAATTGATGGGTGGTGAGCATTAAATAAAACATCACAAAGCATCTTAACCTACTCCGAGATGTGTTTATTATATGAGTACTTCATTTATGGGTAATAAACATTAAAGAAAACACCACAAAGGATCATATCCTACAAAGAAGTGTTTCTAATCATAGCACTTCATTTATGTGTGGTAAACTTTCAAGAAAACTCCACAACGCATCATATCTTACCACGAGAAGAGTTTCTTCTCCGAGTACTTCATTTAAGTGTTGTAACCATTCATTAAAACACAACGAAGTAGCATAAATACCACTCTAAGTTTTTCATGTCCGAGTACTTCATTTATGAATGATTTCGATCATTGTACTTAATTGATGGGTGGTAAGCATTAAATAAAACATCACAAAGCATCTTAACCTACTCCGAGAAGTGTTTATTATATGAGTACTTCATTTATGGGTAGTAAACATTAAAGAAAACACCACAAAGGATCATATCCTACAAAGAAGTGTTTCTGATCATAGCACTTCATTTATGTGTGGTAACCTTTCAAGAAAACTCCACAACGCATCATATCTTACCACGAGAAGAGTTTCTTCTCCGAGTACTTCATTTAAGTCTTGTAACCATTCATTAAAACACAACGAAGAACCATAAAGGCCACACTAAGTGTTTCATGTCCGAATACTTAATTTAGGAGTGATTTCGATCAATGTACTTAATTGATGGGTGGTAAGCATTAAATAAAACATCACAAAGCATCTTACCCTTCTCCGACAAGTGTTAATTATGTGAGTACTTCATTTATGGGTAGTAAACTTTAAAGAAAACACCACAAAGGATCATATCCTACTAAGAAGTGTTTCTGATCATAGCACTTCATTTATGTGTGGTAACCTTTCAAGAAAACTCCACAACGCATCATATCTTACCACGAGAAGAGTTTCTTCTCCGAGTACTTCATTTAATTGTTGTAACCATTCATTAAAACACAACGAAGAAGCATAAAGGCCACACTAAGTGTTTAATGTCCGAATACTTAATTTAGGAGTGATTTCGATCAATGTACTTAATTGATGGGTGATAAGCATTAAATAAAACATCACAAAGCATCTTACCCTACTCCGACAAGTGTTTATTATGTGAGTACTTCATTTATGGGTAGTAAACTTTAAAGAAAACACCACAAAGGATAATATCCTACTAAGAAGTGTTTCTGATCATAGCACTTCATTTATGTGTGTTACCTTTCAAGGAAACTCCACAACGCATCATATCTTTCCACGAGAAGAGTTTCTTCTCCGAGTACTTCATTTAAGTGTTGTAACCATTCATTAAAACACAGCGAAGTAGCATAAATACCACTCTAAGTGTTTCATGTCCGAGTACTTCATTTATGAATGATTTCGATCATTGTACTTAATTGATGGGTGGTGAGCATTAAATAAAACATCACAAAGCATCTTAACCTACTCCGAGAAGTGTTTATTATATGAGTACTTCATTTATGGGTAATAAACATTAAAGAAAACACCACAAAGGATCATATCCTACAAAGAAGTGTTTCTGATCATAGCACTTCATTTATGTGTGTTACCTTTCAAGGAAACTCCACAACGCATCATATCTTTCCACGAGAAGAGTTTCTTCTCCGAGTACTTCATTTAAGTGTTGTAACCATTCATTAAAACACAGCGAAGTAGCATAAATACCACTCTAAGTGTTTCATGTCCGAGTACTTCATTTATGAATGATTTCGATCATTGTACTTAATTGATGGGTGGTGAGCATTAAATAAAACATCACAAAGCATCTTAACCTACTCCGAGAAGTGTTTATTATATGAGTACTTCATTTATGGGTAGTAAACTTTAAAGAAAACACCACAAAGGATCATATCCTACAAAGAAGTGTTTCTGATCATAGCACTTCATTTATGTGTGGTAACCTTTCAAGAAAACTCCACAACGCATCATATCTTACCACGAGAAGAGTTTCTTCTACGAGTACTTCATTTAAGTGTTGTAACCATTCATTAAAACACAACGAAGAAGCATAAATGCCACACTAAGTGTTTCATGTCCGAGTACTTAATTTAGGAGTGATTTCGATCAATGTACTTAATTGATGGGTGGTAAGCATTTAAGTAAAATGTCACAAAGCATCTTAACCTACTCCGACAAGTGTTTATTATGTGAGTACTTCATTTATGGGTAGTAAACATTAAAGAAAACACCACAAAGGATAATATCCTACTAAGAAGTGTTTCTGATCATAGCACTTCATTTATGTGTGGTAACCTTTCAAGAAAACTCCACAACGCATCATATCTTACCACGAGAAGAGTTTCTTCTACGAGTACTTCATTTAAGTGTTGTAACCATTCATTAAAACACAACGAAGAAGCATAAATGCCACACTAAGTGTTTCATGTCCGAGTACTTAATTTAGGAGTGATTTCGATCAATGTACTTAATTGATGGGTGGTAAGCATTTAAGTAAAATGTCACAAAGCATCTTAACCTACTCCGACAAGTGTTTATTATGTGAGTACTTCATTTATGGGTAGTAAACATTAAAGAAAACACCACAAAGGATAATATCCTACTAAGAAGTGTTTCTGATCATAGCACTTCATTTATGTGTGTTACCTTTCAAGGAAACTCCACAACGCATCATATCTTTCCACGAGAAGAGTTTCTTCTCCGAGTACTTCATTTAAGTGTTGTAACCATTCATTAAAACACAACGAAGTAGCATAAATACCACTCTAAGTGTTTCATGTCCGAGTACTTCATTCATGAATGATTTCGATCATTGTACTTAATTGATGGGTGGTAAGCATTAAATAAAACATCACAAAGCATCTTAACCTACTCCGAGAAGTGTTTATTATATGAGTACTTCAATTATCGGTAATAAACATTAAAGAAAACACCACAAAGGATCATATCCTACAAAGAAGTGTTTCTGATCATAGCACTTAATTTATGTGTGGTAACCTTTCAAGAAAACTCCACAACGCATCATATCTTACCACGAGAAGAGTTTCTTCTACGAGTACTTCATTTAAGTGTTGTAACCATTCATTAAAACACAACGAAGAAGCATAAAGGCCACACTAAGTGTTTCATGTCCGAATACTTAATTTAGGAGTGATTTCGATCAATGTACTTAATTGACGGGTGGTAAGCATTAAATAAAACATCACAAAACATCTTACCCTACTCCGACAAGTGTTTATTATGTGAGTACTTCATTTATGGGTAGTAAACTTTAAAGAAAACACCACAAAGGATCATATCCTACTAAGAAATGTTTCTGATCATAGCACTTCATTTATGTGTGGTAACCTTTCAAGAAAATCCACAACGCATCATATCTTACCACGAGAAGAGTTTCTTCTCAGAGTACTTCATTTAAGTATTGTAACCATTCATTAAAACACAACGAAGTAGCATAAATACCACTCTAAGTGTTTCATGTCCGAGTACTTCATTTATGAATGATTTCGATCAATGTACTTAATTGCTGGGTGGTAAACATGAAATAAAACATCACAAAGCATCTTATCCTACTACGAAAAGTGTTTCTTATCTGAATACTTCATATATGGGTGGTAACCATTAAAGAAAACACCACAAAGCATCATATCGTACTAAAAAGTGTTTCTAATCATAATAATTCATTTATGAGTGGTAACATTTCAAGAACACTCTACAAAGCATCAAATATTACCACGAGAAGAGTTTCTTCTCCGAGTACTTCATTTAAGTGTTGTAACAATTCATTAAAACACAACGAAGAAGCATAAATGCCACACTAAGTGTTTCATGTCCGAGTACTTAATTTAGGAGTGATTTCGATCAATGTACTTAATTGATGGGTGGTAAGCATTAAATAAAACTTCACAAAGCATCTTAACCTACTCCGACAAGTGTTTATTATGTGAATACTTCATTTATGGGTAGTAAACATTAAAGAAAACACCACAAAGGATCATATCCTACTAAGAAGTGTTTCTGATCATAGCACTACATTTATGTGTGGTAACCTTTCAAGAAAACTCCACAACGCATCATATCTTACCACGAGAAGAGTTTCTTCTCCGAGTACTTCATTGAAGTGTTGTAACCATTCATTAAAACAAAACGAAGAAGCATAAAGGCCACACTAAGTGTTTCATGTCCGAATACTTAATTTAGGAGTGATTTCGATCAATGTACTTAATTGATGGGTGGTAAGCATTAAATAAAACATCACAAAGCATCTTACCCTTCTCCGACAAGTGTTAATTATGTGAGTACTTCATTTATGGGTAGTAAACTTTAAAGAAAACACCACAAAGGATCATATCCTACTAAGAAGTGTTTCTGATCATAGCACTTCATTTATGTGTGGTAACCTTTCAAGAAAACTCCACAACGCATCATATCTTACCACGAGAAGAGTTTCTTCTCCGAGTACTTCATTTAAGTTTTGTAACCATTCATTAAAACCCAACGAAGAAGCATAAAGGCCACACTAAGTGTTTCATGTCCGAATACTTAATTTAGGAGTGATTTCGATCAATGTACTTAATTGATGGGTTGTAAGCATTAAATAAAACATCACAAAGCATCTTACCCTACTCCGACAAGGGTTTATTATGTGAGTACTTCATTTATGGGTAGTAAACTTTAAAGAAAACACCACAAAGGATCATATCCTACAAAGAAGTGTATCTGATCATAGCACTTCATTTATGTGTGGTAACCTTTCAAGAAAACTCCACAACGCATCATATCTTACCACGAGAAGAGTTTCTTCTCCGAGTACTTCATTGAAGTGTTGTAACCATTCATTAAAACAAAACGAAGAAGCATAAAGGCCACACTAAGTGTTTCATGTCCGAATACTTAATTTAGGAGTGATTTCGATCAATGTACTTAATTGATGGGTGGTAAGCATTTAAGTAAAATGTCACAAAGCATCTTAACCTACTCCGACAAGTGTTTATTATGTGAGTACTTCATTTATGGGTAGTAAACATTAAAGAAAACACCACAAAGGATAATATCCTACAAAGAAGTGTTTCTGATCATAGCACTTCATTTATGTGTGTTACCTTTCAAGGAAACTCCACAACGCATCATATCTTTCCACGAGAAGAGTTTCTTCTCCGAGTACTTCATTTAAGTGTTGTAACCATTCATTAAAACACAGCGAAGTAGCATAAATACCACTCTAAGTGTTTCATGTCCGAGTACTTCATTTATGAATGATTTCGATCATTGTACTTAATTGATGGGTGGTGAGCATTAAATAAAACATCACAAAGCATCTTAACCTACTCCGAGAAGTGTTTATTATATGAGTACTTCATTTATGGGTAGTAAACTTTAAAGAAAACACCACAAAGGATCATATCCTACAAAGAAGTGTTTCTGATCATAGCACTTCATTTATGTGTGTTACCTTTCAAGGAAACTCCACAACGCATCATATCTTTCCACGAGAAGAGTTTCTTCTCCGAGTACTTCATTTAAGTGTTGTAACCATTCATTAAAACACAGCGAAGTAGCATAAATACCACTCTAAGTGTTTCATGTCCGAGTACTTCATTTATGAATGATTTCGATCATTGTACTTAATTGATGGGTGGTGAGCATTAAATAAAACATCACAAAGCATCTTAACCTACTCCGAGAAGTGTTTATTATATGAGTACTTCATTTATGGGTAGTAAACTTTAAAGAAAACACCACAAAGGATCATATCCTACAAAGAAGTGTTTCTGATCATAGCACTTCATTTATGTGTGGTAACCTTTCAAGAAAACTCCACAACGCATCATATCTTACCACGAGAAGAGTTTCTTCTACGAGTACTTCATTTAAGTGTTGTAACCATTCATTAAAACACAACGAAGAAGCATAAATGCCACACTAAGTGTTTCATGTCCGAGTACTTAATTTAGGAGTGATTTCGATCAATGTACTTAATTGATGGGTGGTAAGCATTTAAGTAAAATGTCACAAAGCATCTTAACCTACTCCGACAACTGTTTATTATGTGAGTACTTCATTTATGGGTAGTAAACATTAAAGAAAACACCACAAAGGATAATATCCTACTAAGAAGTGTTTCTGATCATAGCACTTCATTTATGTGTGTTACCTTTCAAGGAAACTCCACAACGCATCATATCTTTCCACGAGAAGAGTTTCTTCTCCGAGTACTTCATTTAAGTGTTGTAACCATTCATTAAAACACAACGAAGTAGCATAAATACCACTCTAAGTGTTTCATGTCCGAGTACTTCATTCATGAATGATTTCGATCATTGTACTTAATTGATGGGTGGTAAGCATTAAATAAAACATCACAAAGCATCTTAACCTACTCCGAGAAGTGTTTATTATATGAGTACTTCAATTATCGGTAATAAACATTAAAGAAAACACCACAAAGGATCATATCCTACAAAGAAGTGTTTCTGATCATAGCACTTAATTTATGTGTGGTAACCTTTCAAGAAAACTCCACAACGCATCATATCTTACCACGAGAAGAGTTTCTTCTACGAGTACTTCATTTAAGTGTTGTAACCATTCATTAAAACACAACGAAGAAGCATAAAGGCCACACTAAGTGTTTCATGTCCGAATACTTAATTTAGGAGTGATTTCGATCAATGTACTTAATTGACGGGTGGTAAGCATTAAATAAAACATCACAAAACATCTTACCCTACTCCGACAAGTGTTTATTATGTGAGTACTTCATTTATGGGTAGTAAACTTTAAAGAAAACACCACAAAGGATCATATCCTACTAAGAAATGTTTCTGATCATAGCACTTCATTTATGTGTGGTAACCTTTCAAGAAAATCCACAACGCATCATATCTTACCACGAGAAGAGTTTCTTCTCAGAGTACTTCATTTAAGTATTGTAACCATTCATTAAAACACAACGAAGTAGCATAAATACCACTCTAAGTGTTTCATGTCCGAGTACTTCATTTATGAATGATTTCGATCAATGTACTTAATTGCTGGGTGGTAAACATGAAATAAAACATCACAAAGCATCTTATCCTACTACGAAAAGTGTTTCTTATCTGAATACTTCATTTATGGGTGGTAACCATTAAAGAAAACACCACAAAGCATCATATCGTACTAAAAAGTGTTTCTAATCATAATAATTCATTTATGAGTGGTAACATTTCAAGAACACTCTACAAAGCATCAAATATTACCACGAGAAGAGTTTCTTCTCCGAGTACTTCATTTAAGTGTTGTAACAATTCATTAAAACACAACGAAGAAGCATAAATGCCACACTAAGTGTTTCATGTCCGAGTACTTAATTTAGGAGTGATTTCGATCAATGTACTTAATTGATGGGTGGTAAGCATTAAATAAAACTTCACAAAGCATCTTAACCTACTCCGACAAGTGTTTATTATGTGAATACTTCATTTATGGGTAGTAAACATTAAAGAAAACACCACAAAGGATCATATCCTACTAAGAAGTGTTTCTGATCATAGCACTACATTTATGTGTGGTAACCTTTCAAGAAAACTCCACAACGCATCATATCTTACCACGAGAAGAGTTTCTTCTCCGAGTACTTCATTGAAGTGTTGTAACCATTCATTAAAACAAAACGAAGAAGCATAAAGGCCACACTAAGTGTTTCATGTCCGAATACTTAATTTAGGAGTGATTTCGATCAATGTACTTAATTGATGGGTGGTAAGCATTAAATAAAACATCACAAAGCATCTTACCCTTCTCCGACAAGTGTTAATTATGTGAGTACTTCATTTATGGGTAGTAAACTTTAAAGAAAACACCACAAAGGATCATATCCTACTAAGAAGTGTTTCTGATCATAGCACTTCATTTATGTGTGGTAACCTTTCAAGAAAACTCCACAACGCATCATATCTTACCACGAGAAGAGTTTCTTCTCCGAGTACTTCATTTAAGTTTTGTAACCATTCATTAAAACCCAACGAAGAAGCATAAAGGCCACACTAAGTGTTTCATGTCCGAATACTTAATTTAGGAGTGATTTCGATCAATGTACTTAATTGATGGGTTGTAAGCATTAAATAAAACATCACAAAGCATCTTACCCTACTCCGACAAGGGTTTATTATGTGAGTACTTCATTTATGGGTAGTAAACTTTAAAGAAAACACCACAAAGGATCATATCCTACAAAGAAGTGTATCTGATCATAGCACTTCATTTATGTGTGGTAACCTTTCAAGAAAACTCCACAACGCATCATATCTTACCACGAGAAGAGTTTCTTCTCCGAGTACTTCATTGAAGTGTTGTAACCATTCATTAAAACAAAACGAAGAAGCATAAAGGCCACACTAAGTGTTTCATGTCCGAATACTTAATTTAGGAGTGATTTCGATCAATGTACTTAATTGATGGGTGGTAAGCATTTAAGTAAAATGTCACAAAGCATCTTAACCTACTCCGACAAGTGTTTATTATGTGAGTACTTCATTTATGGGTAGTAAACATTAAAGAAAACACCACAAAGGATAATATCCTACAAAGAAGTGTTTCTGATCATAGCACTTCATTTATGTGTGTTACCTTTCAAGGAAACTCCACAACGCATCATATCTTTCCACGAGAAGAGTTTCTTCTCCGAGTACTTCATTTAAGTGTTGTAACCATTCATTAAAACACAGCGAAGTAGCATAAATACCACTCTAAGTGTTTCATGTCCGAGTACTTCATTTATGAATGATTTCGATCATTGTACTTAATTGATGGGTGGTGAGCATTAAATAAAACATCACAAAGCATCTTAACCTACTCCGAGAAGTGTTTATTATATGAGTACTTCATTTATGGGTAGTAAACTTTAAAGAAAACACCACAAAGGATCATATCCTACAAAGAAGTGTTTCTGATCATAGCACTTCATTTATGTGTGTTACCTTTCAAGGAAACTCCACAACGCATCATATCTTTCCACGAGAAGAGTTTCTTCTCCGAGTACTTCATTTAAGTGTTGTAACCATTCATTAAAACACAGCGAAGTAGCATAAATACCACTCTAAGTGTTTCATGTCCGAGTACTTCATTTATGAATGATTTCGATCATTGTACTTAATTGATGGGTGGTGAGCATTAAATAAAACATCACAAAGCATCTTAACCTACTCCGAGAAGTGTTTATTATATGAGTACTTCATTTATGGGTAGTAAACTTTAAAGAAAACACCACAAAGGATCATATCCTACAAAGAAGTGTTTCTGATCATAGCACTTCATTTATGTGTGGTAACCTTTCAAGAAAACTCCACAACGCATCATATCTTACCACGAGAAGAGTTTCTTCTCCGAGTACTTCATTTAAGTTTTGTAACCATTCATTAAAACCCAACGAAGAAGCATAAAGGCCACACTAAGTGTTTCATGTCCGAATACTTAATTTAGGAGTGATTTCGATCAATGTACTTAATTGATGGGTTGTAAGCATTAAATAAAACATCACAAAGCATCTTACCCTACTCCGACAAGGGTTTATTATGTGAGTACTTCATTTATGGGTAGTAAACTTTAAAGAAAACACCACAAAGGATCATATCCTACAAAGAAGTGTATCTGATCATAGCACTTCATTTATGTGTGGTAACCTTTCAAGAAAACTCCACAACGCATCATATCTTACCACGAGAAGAGTTTCTTCTCCGAGTACTTCATTGAAGTGTTGTAACCATTCATTAAAACAAAACGAAGAAGCATAAAGGCCACACTAAGTGTTTCATGTCCGAATACTTAATTTAGGAGTGATTTCGATCAATGTACTTAATTGATGGGTGGTAAGCATTTAAGTAAAATGTCACAAAGCATCTTAACCTACTCCGACAAGTGTTTATTATGTGAGTACTTCATTTATGGGTAGTAAACATTAAAGAAAACACCACAAAGGATAATATCCTACAAAGAAGTGTTTCTGATCATAGCACTTCATTTATGTGTGTTACCTTTCAAGGAAACTCCACAACGCATCATATCTTTCCACGAGAAGAGTTTCTTCTCCGAGTACTTCATTTAAGTGTTGTAACCATTCATTAAAACACAGCGAAGTAGCATAAATACCACTCTAAGTGTTTCATGTCCGAGTACTTCATTTATGAATGATTTCGATCATTGTACTTAATTGATGGGTGGTGAGCATTAAATAAAACATCACAAAGCATCTTAACCTACTCCGAGAAGTGTTTATTATATGAGTACTTCATTTATGGGTAGTAAACTTTAAAGAAAACACCACAAAGGATCATATCCTACAAAGAAGTGTTTCTGATCATAGCACTTCATTTATGTGTGTTACCTTTCAAGGAAACTCCACAACGCATCATATCTTTCCACGAGAAGAGTTTCTTCTCCGAGTACTTCATTTAAGTGTTGTAACCATTCATTAAAACACAGCGAAGTAGCATAAATACCACTCTAAGTGTTTCATGTCCGAGTACTTCATTTATGAATGATTTCGATCATTGTACTTAATTGATGGGTGGTGAGCATTAAATAAAACATCACAAAGCATCTTAACCTACTCCGAGAAGTGTTTATTATATGAGTACTTCATTTATGGGTAGTAAACTTTAAAGAAAACACCACAAAGGATCATATCCTACAAAGAAGTGTTTCTGATCATAGCACTTCATTTATGTGTGTTACCTTTCAAGGAAACTCCACAACGCATCATATCTTTCCACGAGAAGAGTTTCTTCTCCGAGTACTTCATTTAAGTGTTGTAACCATTCATTAAAACACAACGAAGTAGCATAAATACCACTCTAAGTGTTTCATGTCCGAGTACTTCATTCATGAATGATTTCGATCATTGTACTTAATTGATGGGTGGTAAGCATTAAATAAAACATCACAAAGCATCTTAACCTACTCCGAGAAGTGTTTATTATATGAGTACTTCAATTATCGGTAATAAACATTAAAGAAAACACCACAAAGGATCATATCCTACAAAGAAGTGTTTCTGATCATAGCACTTAATTTATGTGTGGTAACCTTTCAAGAAAACTCCACAACGCATCATATCTTACCACGAGAAGAGTTTCTTCTACGAGTACTTCATTTAAGTGTTGTAACCATTCATTAAAACACAACGAAGAAGCATAAAGGCCACACTAAGTGTTTCATGTCCGAATACTTAATTTAGGAGTGATTTCGATCAATGTACTTAATTGACGGGTGGTAAGCATTAAATAAAACATCACAAAACATCTTACCCTACTCCGACAAGTGTTTATTATGTGAGTACTTCATTTATGGGTAGTAAACTTTAAAGAAAACACCACAAAGGATCATATCCTACTAAGAAATGTTTCTGATCATAGCACTTCATTTATGTGTGGTAACCTTTCAAGAAAATCCACAACGCATCATATCTTACCACGAGAAGAGTTTCTTCTCAGAGTACTTCATTTAAGTATTGTAACCATTCATTAAAACACAACGAAGTAGCATAAATACCACTCTAAGTGTTTCATGTCCGAGTACTTCATTTATGAATGATTTCGATCAATGTACTTAATTGCTGGGTGGTAAACATGAAATAAAACATCACAAAGCATCTTATCCTACTACGAAAAGTGTTTCTTATCTGAATACTTCATTTATGGGTGGTAACCATTAAAGAAAACACCACAAAGCATCATATCGTACTAAAAAGTGTTTCTAATCATAATAATTCATTTATGAGTGGTAACATTTCAAGAACACTCTACAAAGCATCAAATATTACCACGAGAAGAGTTTCTTCTCCGAGTACTTCATTTAAGTGTTGTAACAATTCATTAAAACACAACGAAGAAGCATAAATGCCACACTAAGTGTTTCATGTCCGAGTACTTAATTTAGGAGTGATTTCGATCAATGTACTTAATTGATGGGTGGTAAGCATTAAATAAAACTTCACAAAGCATCTTAACCTACTCCGACAAGTGTTTATTATGTGAATACTTCATTTATGTGTAGTAAACATTAAAGAAAACACCACAAAGGATCATATCCTACTAAGAAGTGTTTCTGATCATAGCACTACATTTATGTGTGGTAACCTTTCAAGAAAACTCCACAACGCATCATATCTTACCACGAGAAGAGTTTCTTCTCCGAGTACTTCATTGAAGTGTTGTAACCATTCATTAAAACAAAACGAAGAAGCATAAAGGCCACACTAATTGTTTCATGTCCGAGTACTTAATTTAGGAGTGATTTCGATCAATGTACTTAATTGATGGGTGGTAAGCATTAAATAAAACATCACAAAGCATCTTACCCTACTCCGACAAGTGTTTATTATGTGAGTACTTCATTTATGGGTAGTAAACTTTAAAGAAAACACCACAAAGGATCATATCCTACTAAGAAGTGTTTCTGATCATAGCACTTCATTTATGTGTGGTAACCTTTCAAGAAAATCCACAACGCATCATATCTTACCACGAGAAGAGTTTCTTCTCCGAGTACTTCATTTAAGTGTTGTAACCATTCATTAAAACACAACGAAGTAGCATAAATACCACTCTAAGTGTTTCATGTCCGAGTACTTCATTTATGAATGATTTCGATAAATATACTTAATTGCTGGGTGGTAAACATTAAATAAAACATCACAAAGCATCTTACCCTTCTCCGACAAGTGTTAATTATGTGAGTACTTCATTTATGGGTAGTAAACTTTAAAGAAAACACCACAAAGGATCATATCCTACTAAGAAGTGTTTCTGATCATAGCACTTCATTTACGTGTTGTAACCTTTCAAGAAAACTCCACAACGCATCATATCTTACCACGAGAAGAGTTTCTTCTCCGAGTACTTCATTTAAGTGTTGTAACCATTCATTAAAACAAAACGAAGAAGCATAAAGGCCACACTAAGTGTTTCATGTCCGAATACTTAATTTAGGAGTGATTTCGATCAATGTACTTAATTGATGGGTGGTAAGCATTAAATAAAACATCACAAAGCATCTTACCCTACTCCGACAAGTGTTTATTATGTGAGTACTTCATTTATGGGTAGTAAACTTTAAAGAAAACACCACAAAGGATCATATCCAACAAAGAAGTGTTTCTGATCATAGCACTTCATTTATGTGTGGTAACCTTTCAAGAAAACTCCACAACGCATCATATCTTACCACGAGAAGAGTTTCTTCTCCGAGTACTTCATTTAATGTTGTAACAATTCATTAAAACACAACGAAGAAGCATAAATGCCACACTAAGTGTTTCATATCCGAGTACTTAATTTAGGAGTGATTTCGATTAATGTACTTAATTGATGGGTGGTAAGCATTAAATAAAACTTCACAAAGCATCTTACCCTACTCCGACAAGTGTTTATTATGTGAGTACTTCATTTATGGGTAGTAAACATTAAAGAAAACACCACAAAGGATCATATCCTACTAAGAAGTGTTTCTGATCATAGCACTTCATTTATGTGTGGTAACCTTTCAAGAAAACTCCACAACGCATCATATCTTACCACGAGAAGAGTTTCTTCTCCGAGTACTTCATTTAAGTGTTGTAACCATTCATTAAAACACAACGAAGAAGCATAAAGGCCACACTAAGTGTTTCATGTCCGAATACTTAATTTAGGAGTGATTTCGATCAATGTACTTAATTGATGGGTGGTAAGCATTAAATAAAACATCACAAAGCATCTTACCCTACTCCGACAAGTGTTTATTATGTGAGTACTTCATTTATGGGTAGTAAACATTAAAGAAAACACCACAAAGGATCATATCCTACAAAGAAGTGTTTCTGATCATAGCACTTCATTTATGTGTGGTAACCTTTCAAGAAAACTCCACAACGCATCATATCTTACCACGAGAAGAGTTTCTTCTTCGAGTACTTCATTGAAGTGTTATAACCATTCATTAAAACACAACGAAGAAGCATAAAGGCCACACTAAGTGTTTAATGTCCGAATACTTAATTTAGGAGTGATTTCGATCAATGTACTTAATTGATGGGTGATAAGCATTAAATAAAACATCACAAAGCATCTTACGCTACTCCGACAAGTGTTTATTATGTGAGTACTTCATTTATGGGTAGTAAACATTAAAGAAAACACCACAAAGGATCATATCCTACTAAGAAGTGTTTCTGATCATAGCACTACATTTATGTGTGGTAACCTTTCAAGAAAACTCCACAACGCATCATATCTTACCACGAGAAGAGTTTCTTCTCCGAGTACTTCATTGAAGTGTTGTAACCATTCATTAAAACACAACGAAGAAGCATAAAGGCCACACTAAGTGTTTCATGTCCGAATACTTAATTTAGGAGTGATTTCGATCAATGTACTTAATTGATGGGTGGTAAGCATTAAATAAAACATCACAAAGCATCTTACCCTACTCCGACAAGTGTTTATTATGTGAGTACTTCATTTATGGGTAGTAAACATTAAAGAAAACACCACAAAGGATCATATCCTACAAAGAAGTGTTTCTGATCATAGCACTTCATTTATGTGTGGTAACCTTTCAAGAAAACTCCACAACGCATCATATCTTACCACGAGAAGAGTTTCTTCTCCGAGTACTTCATTTAAGTGTTGTAACAATTCATTAAAACACAACGAAGAAGCATAAATGCCACACTAAGTGTTTCATGTCCGAGTACTTAATTTAGGAGTGATTTCGATCAATGTACTTAATTGATGGGTGGTAAGCATTAAATAAAACTTCACAAAGCATCTTAACCTACTCCGACAAGTGTTTATTATGTGAATACTTCATTTATGTGTAGTAAACATTAAAGAAAACACCACAAAGGATCATATCCTACTAAGAAGTGTTTCTGATCATAGCACTACATTTATGTGTGGTAACCTTTCAAGAAAACTCCACAACGCATCATATCTTACCACGAGAAGAGTTTCTTCTCCGAGTACTTCATTGAAGTGTTGTAACCATTCATTAAAACAAAACGAAGAAGCATAAAGGCCACACTAATTGTTTCATGTCCGAGTACTTAATTTAGGAGTGATTTCGATCAATGTACTTAATTGATGGGTGGTAAGCATTAAATAAAACATCACAAAGCATCTTACCCTACTCCGACAAGTGTTTATTATGTGAGTACTTCATTTATGGGTAGTAAACTTTAAAGAAAACACCACAAAGGATCATATCCTACTAAGAAGTGTTTCTGATCATAGCACTTCATTTATGTGTGGTAACCTTTCAAGAAAATCCACAACGCATCATATCTTACCACGAGAAGAGTTTCTTCTCCGAGTACTTCATTTAAGTGTTGTAACCATTCATTAAAACACAACGAAGTAGCATAAATACCACTCTAAGTGTTTCATGTCCGAGTACTTCATTTATGAATGATTTCGATAAATATACTTAATTGCTGGGTGGTAAACATTAAATAAAACATCACAAAGCATCTTACCCTTCTCCGACAAGTGTTAATTATGTGAGTACTTCATTTATGGGTAGTAAACTTTAAAGAAAACACCACAAAGGATCATATCCTACTAAGAAGTGTTTCTGATCATAGCACTTCATTTACGTGTTGTAACCTTTCAAGAAAACTCCACAACGCATCATATCTTACCACGAGAAGAGTTTCTTCTCCGAGTACTTCATTTAAGTGTTGTAACCATTCATTAAAACAAAACGAAGAAGCATAAAGGCCACACTAAGTGTTTCATGTCCGAATACTTAATTTAGGAGTGATTTCGATCAATGTACTTAATTGATGGGTGGTAAGCATTAAATAAAACATCACAAAGCATCTTACCCTACTCCGACAAGTGTTTATTATGTGAGTACTTCATTTATGGGTAGTAAACTTTAAAGAAAACACCACAAAGGATCATATCCAACAAAGAAGTGTTTCTGATCATAGCACTTCATTTATGTGTGGTAACCTTTCAAGAAAACTCCACAACGCATCATATCTTACCACGAGAAGAGTTTCTTCTCCGAGTACTTCATTTAATGTTGTAACAATTCATTAAAACACAACGAAGAAGCATAAATGCCACACTAAGTGTTTCATATCCGAGTACTTAATTTAGGAGTGATTTCGATTAATGTACTTAATTGATGGGTGGTAAGCATTAAATAAAACTTCACAAAGCATCTTACCCTACTCCGACAAGTGTTTATTATGTGAGTACTTCATTTATGGGTAGTAAACATTAAAGAAAACACCACAAAGGATCATATCCTACTAAGAAGTGTTTCTGATCATAGCACTTCATTTATGTGTGGTAACCTTTCAAGAAAACTCCACAACGCATCATATCTTACCACGAGAAGAGTTTCTTCTCCGAGTACTTCATTTAAGTGTTGTAACCATTCATTAAAACACAACGAAGAAGCATAAAGGCCACACTAAGTGTTTCATGTCCGAATACTTAATTTAGGAGTGATTTCGATCAATGTACTTAATTGATGGGTGGTAAGCATTAAATAAAACATCACAAAGCATCTTACCCTACTCCGACAAGTGTTTATTATGTGAGTACTTCATTTATGGGTAGTAAACATTAAAGAAAACACCACAAAGGATCATATCCTACAAAGAAGTGTTTCTGATCATAGCACTTCATTTATGTGTGGTAACCTTTCAAGAAAACTCCACAACGCATCATATCTTACCACGAGAAGAGTTTCTTCTTCGAGTACTTCATTGAAGTGTTATAACCATTCATTAAAACACAACGAAGAAGCATAAAGGCCACACTAAGTGTTTAATGTCCGAATACTTAATTTAGGAGTGATTTCGATCAATGTACTTAATTGATGGGTGATAAGCATTAAATAAAACATCACAAAGCATCTTACGCTACTCCGACAAGTGTTTATTATGTGAGTACTTCATTTATGGGTAGTAAACATTAAAGAAAACACCACAAAGGATAATATCCTACTAAGAAGTGTTTCTGATCATAGCACTTCATTTATGTGTGTTACCTTTCAAGGAAACTCCACAACGCATCATATCTTTCCACGAGAAGAGTTTCTTCTCCGAGTACTTCATTTAAGTGTTGTAACCATTCATTAAAACACAACGAAGTAGCATAAATACCACTCTAAGTGTTTCATGTCCGAGTACTTCATTCATGAATGATTTCGATCATTGTACTTAATTGATGGGTGGTAAGCATTAAATAAAACATCACAAAGCATCTTAACCTACTCCGAGAAGTGTTTATTATATGAGTACTTCATTTATCGGTAATAAACATTAAAGAAAACAACACAAAGGATCATATCCTACAAAGAAGTGTTTCTGATCATAGCACTTAATTTATGTGTGGTAACCTTTCAAGAAAACTCCACAACGCATCATATCTTACCACGAGAAGAGTTTCTTCTACGAGTACTTCATTTAAGTGTTGTAACCATTCATTAAAACACAACGAAGAAGCATAAAGGCCACACTAAGTGTTTCATGTCCGAATACTTAATTTAGGAGTGATTTCGATCAATGTACTTAATTGACGGGTGGTAAGCATTAAATAAAACATCACAAAACATCTTACCCTACTCCGACAAGTGTTTATTATGTGAGTACTTCATTTATGGGTAGTAAACTTTAAAGAAAACACCACAAAGGATCATATCCTACTAAGAAATGTTTCTGATCATAGCACTTCATTTATGTGTGGTAACCTTTCAAGAAAATCCACAACGCATCATATCTTACCACGAGAAGAGTTTCTTCTCAGAGTACTTCATTTAAGTATTGTAACCATTCATTAAAACACAACGAAGTAGCATAAATACCACTCTAAGTGTTTCATGTCCGAGTACTTCATTTATGAATGATTTCGATCAATGTACTTAATTGCTGGGTGGTAAACATGAAATAAAACATCACAAAGCATCTTATCCTACTACGAAAAGTGTTTCTTATCTGAATACTTCATTTATGGGTGGTAACCATTAAAGAAAACACCACAAAGCATCATATCGTACTAAAAAGTGTTTCTAATCATAATAATTCATTTATGAGTGGTAACATTTCAAGAACACTCTACAAAGCATCAAATATTACCACAAGAAGAGTTTTTTCTCCGAGTACTTCATTTAAGTGTTGTAACAATTCATTAAAACACAACGAAGAAGCATAAATGCCACACTAAGTGTTTCATGTCCGAGTACTTAATTTAGGAGTGATTTCGATCAATGTACTTAATTGATGGGTGGTAAGCATGAAATAAAACTTCACAAAGCATCTTAACCTACTCCGACAAGTGTTTATTATGTGAATACTTCATTTATGGGTAGTAAACATTAAAGAAAACACCACAAAGGATCATATCCTACTAAGAAGTGTTTCTGATCATAGCACTACATTTATGTGTGGTAACCTTTCAAGAAAACTCCACAACGCATCATATCTTACCACGAGAAGAGTTTCTTCTCCGAGTACTTCATTGAAGTGTTGTAACCATTCATTAAAACAAAACGAAGAAGCATAAAGGCCACACTAAGTGTTTCATGTCCGAATACTTAATTTAGGAGTGATTTCGATCAATGTACTTAATTGATGGGTGGTAAGCATTAAATAAAACATCACAAAGCATCTTACCCTTCTCCGACAAGTGTTAATTATGTGAGTACTTCATTTATGGGTAGTAAACTTTAAAGAAAACACCACAAAGGATCATATCCTACTAAGAAGTGTTTCTGATCATAGCACTTCATTTATGTGTGGTAACCTTTCAAGAAAACTCCACAACGCATCATATCTTACCACGAGAAGAGTTTCTTCTCCGAGTACTTCATTTAAGTGTTGTAACCATTCATTAAAACACAACGAAGAAGCATAAAGGCCACACTAAGTGTTTCATGTCCGAATACTTAATTTAGGAGTGATTTCGATCAATGTACTTAATTCATGGGTGGTAAGCATTAAATAAAACATCACAAAGCATCTTACCCTACTCCGACAAGTGTTAATTATGTGAGTACTTCATTTATGGGTAGTAAACTTTAAAGAAAACACCACAAAGGATCATATCCTACTAAGAAGTGTTTCTGATCATAGCACTACATTTATGTGTGGTAACCTTTCAAGAAAACTCCACAACGCATCATATCTTACCACGAGAAGAGTTTCTTCTCCGAGTACTTCATTTAAGTGTTGTAACCATTCATTAAAACACAACGAAGAAGCATAAAGGCCACACTAAGTGTTTCATGTCCGAATACTTAATTTAGGAGTGATTTCGATCAATGTACTTAATTGATGGGTGGTAAGCATTAAATAAAACATCACAAAGCATCTTACCCTTCTCCGACAAGTGTTAATTATGTGAGTACTTCATTTATGGGTAGTAAACTTTAAAGAAAACACCACAAAGGATCATATCCTACTAAGAAGTGTTTCTGATCATAGCACTTCATTTATGTGTGGTAACCTTTCAAGAAAACTCCACAACGCATCATATCTTACCACGAGAAGAGTTTCTTCTCCGAGTACTTCATTTAAGTGTTGTAACCATTCATTAAAACACAACGAAGAAGCATAAAGGCCACACTAAGTGTTTCATGTCCGAATACTTAATTTAGGAGTGATTTCGATCAATGTACTTAATTCATGGGTGGTAAGCATTAAATAAAACATCACAAAGCATCTTACCCTACTCCGACAAGTGTTTATTATGTGAGTACTTCATTTATGGGTAGTAAACTTTAAAGAAAACACCACAAAGGATCATATCCTACTAAGAAGTGTTTCTGATCATAGCACTTCATTTATGTGTGGTAACCTTTCATGAAAATCCACAACGCATCATATCTTACCACGAGAAGAGTTTCTTCTCCGAGTACTTCATTTAAGTGTTGTAACCATTCATTAAAACACAACGAAGTAGCATAAATACCACTCTAAGTGTTTCATGTCCGAGTACTTCATTTATGAATGATTTCGATCAATGTACTTAATTGCTAGGTGGTAAACATTAAATAAAACATCACAAAGCATCTTACCCTTCTCCGACAAGTGTTAATTATGTGAGTACTTCATTTATGGGTAGTAAACTTTAACGAAAACACCACAAAGGATCATATCCTACTAAGAAGTGTTTCTGATCATAGCACTTCATTTACGTGTTGTAACCTTTCAAGAAAACTCCACAACGCATCATATCTTACCACGAGAAGAGTTTCTTCTCCGAGTACTTCATTTAAGTGTTGTAACCATTCATTAAAACACAACGAAGAAGCATAAAGGCCACACTAAGTGTTTCATGTCCGAATACTTAATTTAGGAGTGATTTCGATCAATGTACTTAATTGATGGGTGGTAAGCATTAAATAAAACATCAAAAAGCATCTTACCCTACTCCGACAAGTGTTTATTATGTGAGTACTTCATTTATGGGTAGTAAACTTTAAAGAAAACACCACAAAGGATCATATCCAACAAAGAAGTGTTTCTAATCATAGCACTTCATTTATGTGTGGTAACCTTTCAAGAAAACTCCACAACGCATCATATCTTACCACGAGAAGAGTTTCTTCTCCGAGTACTTCATTTAAGTGTTGTAACAATTCATTAAAACACAACGAAGAAGCATAAATGCCACACTAAGTGTTTCATGTCCGAGTACTTCATTTATGAATGATTTCGATCATTGTACTTAATTGATGGGTGGTGAGCATTAAATAAAACATCACAAAGCATCTTAACCTACTCCGAGAAGTGTTTATTATATGAGTACTTCATTTATGGGTAATAAACATTAAAGAAAACACCACAAAGGATCATATCCTACAAAGAAGTGTTTCTGATCATAGCACTTCATTTATGTGTGTTACCTTTCAAGGAAACTCCACAACGCATCATATCTTTCCACGAGAAGAGTTTCTTCTCCGAGTACTTCATTTAAGTGTTGTAACCATTCATTAAAACACAGCGAAGTAGCATAAATACCACTCTAAGTGTTTCATGTCCGAGTACTTCATTTATGAATGATTTCGATCATTGTACTTAATTGATGGGTGGTGAGCATTAAATAAAACATCACAAAGCATCTTAACCTACTCCGAGAAGTGTTTATTATATGAGTACTTCATTTATGGGTAGTAAACTTTAAAGAAAACACCACAAAGGATCATATCCTACAAAGAAGTGTTTCTGATCATAGCACTTCATTTATGTGTGGTAACCTTTCAAGAAAACTCCACAACGCATCATATCTTACCACGAGAAGAGTTTCTTCTACGAGTACTTCATTTAAGTGTTGTAACCATTCATTAAAACACAACGAAGAAGCATAAATGCCACACTAAGTGTTTCATGTCCGAGTAATTAATTTAGGAGTGATTTCGATCAATGTACTTAATTGATGGGTGGTAAGCATTTAAGTAAAATGTCACAAAGCATCTTAACCTACTCCGACAAGTGTTTATTATGTGAGTACTTCATTTATGGGTAGTAAACATTAAAGAAAACACCACAAAGGATAATATCCTACTAAGAAGTGTTTCTGATCATAGCACTTCATTTATGTGTGTTACCTTTCAAGGAAACTCCACAACGCATCATATCTTTCCACGAGAAGAGTTTCTTCTCCGAGTACTTCATTTAAGTGTTGTAACCATTCATTAAAACACAACGAAGTAGCATAAATACCACTCTAAGTGTTTCATGTCCGAGTACTTCATTCATGAATGATTTCGATCATTGTACTTAATTGATGGGTGGTAAGCATTAAATAAAACATCACAAAGCATCTTAACCTACTCCGAGAAGTGTTTATTATATGAGTACTTCATTTATCGGTAATAAACATTAAAGAAAACACCACAAAGGATCATATCCTACAAAGAAGTGTTTCTGATCATAGCACTTAATTTATGTGTGGTAACCTTTCAAGAAAACTCCACAACGCATCATATCTTACCACGAGAAGAGTTTCTTCTACGAGTACTTCATTTAAGTGTTGTAACCATTCATTAAAACACAACGAAGAAGCATAAAGGCCACACTAAGTGTTTCATGTCCGAATACTTAATTTAGGAGTGATTTCGATCAATGTACTTAATTGACGGGTGGTAAGCATTAAATAAAACATCACAAAACATCTTACCCTACTCCGACAAGTGTTTATTATGTGAGTACTTCATTTATGGGTAGTAAACTTTAAAGAAAACACCACAAAGGATCATATCCTACTAAGAAATGTTTCTGATCATAGCACTTCATTTATGTGTGGTAACCTTTCAAGAAAATCCACAATGCATCATATCTTACCACGAGAAGAGTTTCTTCTCAGAGTACTTCATTTAAGTATTGTAACCATTCATTAAAACACAACGAAGTAGCATAAATACCACTCTAAGTGTTTCATGTCCGAGTACTTCATTTATGAATGATTTCGATCAATGTACTTAATTGCTGGGTGGTAAACATGAAATAAAACATCACAAAGCATCTTATCCTACTACGAAAAGTGTTTCTTATCTGAATACTTCATTTATGGGTGGTAACCATTAAAGAAAACACCACAAAGCATCATATCGTACTAAAAAGTGTTTCTAATCATAATAATTCATTTATGAGTGGTAACATTTCAAGAACACTCTACAAAGCATCAAATATTACCACGAGAAGAGTTTCTTCTCCGAGTACTTCATTTAAGTGTTGTAACCATTCATTAAAACACAACGAAGAAGCATAAATGCCACACTAAGTGTTTCATGTCCGAGTACTTAATTTAGGAGTGATTTCGATCAATGTACTTAATTGATGGGTGGTAAGCATTAAATAAAACTTCACAAAGCATCTTAACCTACTCCGACAAGTGTTTATTATGTGAATACTTCATTTATGGGTAGTAAACATTAAAGAAAACACCACAAAGGATCATATCCTACTAAGAAGTGTTTCTGATCATAGCACTACATTTATGTGTGGTAACCTTTCAAGAAAACTCCACAACGCATCATATCTTACCACGAGAAGAGTTTCTTCTCCGAGTACTTCATTGAAGTGTTGTAACCATTCATTAA
Organism: Eleocharis quinqueflora; assembly: GCA_964058865.1. Classification (NCBI taxonomy): domain Eukaryota; kingdom Viridiplantae; phylum Streptophyta; class Magnoliopsida; order Poales; family Cyperaceae; genus Eleocharis; species Eleocharis quinqueflora. The sequence goes on along the minus strand of CAXKVX010003665.1, from coordinate 8,815 downwards.
AACAAAACGAAGAAGCATAAAGGCCACACTAAGTGTTTCATGTCCGAATACTAAATTTAGGAGTGATTTCGATCAATGTACTTAATTGATGGGTGGTAAGCATTAAATAAAACATCACAAAGCATCTTACCCTTCTCCGACAAGTGTTAATTATGTGAGTACTTCATTTATGGGTAGTAAACTTTAAAGAAAACACCACAAAGGATCATATCCTACTAAGAAGTGTTTCTGATCATAGCACTTCATTTATGTGTGGTAACCTTTCAAGAAAACTCCACAACGCATCATATCTTACCACGAGAAGAGTTTCTTCTCCGAGTACTTCATTTAAGTTTTGTAACCATTCATTAAAACCCAACGAAGAAGCATAAAGGCCACACTAAGTGTTTCATGTCCGAATACTTAATTTAGGAGTGATTTCGATCAATGTACTTAATTGATGGGTTGTAAGCATTAAATAAAACATCACAAAGCATCTTACCCTACTCCGACAAGGGTTTATTATGTGAGTACTTCATTTATGGGTAGTAAACTTTAAAGAAAACACCACAAAGGATCATATCCTACAAAGAAGTGTATTTGATCATAGCACTTCATTTATGTGTGGTAACCTTTCAAGAAAACTCCACAACGCATCATATCTTACCACGAGAAGAGTTTCTTCTCTGAGTACTTCATTTAAGTGTTGTAACAATTCATTAAAACACAACGAAGAAGCATAAATGCCACACTAAGTGTTTCATGTCCGAGTACTTCATTTATGAATGATTTCGATCATTGTACTTAATTGATGGGTGGTGAGCATTAAATAAAACATCACAAAGCATCTTAACCTACTCCGAGAAGTGTTTATTATATGAGTACTTCATTTATGGGTAATAAACATTAAAGAAAACACCACAAAGGATCATATCCTACAAAGAAGTGTTTCTGATCATAGCACTTCATTTATGTGTGTTACCTTTCAAGGAAACTCCACAACGCATCATATCTTTCCACGAGAAGAGTTTCTTCTCCGAGTACTTCATTTAAGTGTTGTAACCATTCATTAAAACACAGCGAAGTAGCATAAATACCACTCTAAGTGTTTCATGTCCGAGTACTTCATTTATGAATGATTTCGATCATTGTACTTAATTGATGGGTGGTGAGCATTAAATAAAACATCACAAAGCATCTTAACCTACTCCGAGAAGTGTTTATTATATGAGTACTTCATTTATGGGTAGTAAACTTTAAAGAAAACACCACAAAGGATCATATCCTACAAAGAAGTGTTTCTGATCATAGCACTTCATTTATGTGTGGTAACCTTTCAAGAAAACTCCACAACGCATCATATCTTACCACGAGAAGAGTTTCTTCTACGAGTACTTCATTTAAGTGTTGTAACCATTCATTAAAACACAACGAAGAAGCATAAATGCCACACTAAGTGTTTCATGTCCGAGTACTTAATTTAGGAGTGATTTCGATCAATGTACTTAATTGATGGGTGGTAAGCATTTAAGTAAAATGTCACAAAGCATCTTAACCTACTCCGACAAGTGTTTATTATGTGAGTACTTCATTTATGGGTAGTAAACATTAAAGAAAACACCACAAAGGATAATATCCTACTAAGAAGTGTTTCTGATCATAGCACTTCATTTATGTGTGTTACCTTTCAAGGAAACTCCACAACGCATCATATCTTTCCACGAGAAGAGTTTCTTCTCCGAGTACTTCATTTAAGTGTTGTAACCATTCATTAAAACACAACGAAGTAGCATAAATACCACTCTAAGTGTTTCATGTCCGAGTACTTCATTCATGAATGATTTCGATCATTGTACTTAATTGATGGGTGGTAAGCATTAAATAAAACATCACAAAGCATCTTAACCTACTCCGAGAAGTGTTTATTATATGAGTACTTCATTTATCGGTAATAAACATTAAAGAAAACACCACAAAGGATCATATCCTACAAAGAAGTGTTTCTGATCATAGCACTTAATTTATGTGTGGTAACCTTTCAAGAAAACTCCACAACGCATCATATCTTACCACGAGAAGAGTTTCTTCTACGAGTACTTCATTTAAGTGTTGTAACCATTCATTAAAACACAACGAAGAAGCATAAAGGCCACACTAAGTGTTTCATGTCCGAATACTTAATTTAGGAGTGATTTCGATCAATGTACTTAATTGACGGGTGGTAAGCATTAAATAAAACATCACAAAACATCTTACCCTACTCCGACAAGTGTTTATTATGTGAGTACTTCATTTATGGGTAGTAAACTTTAAAGAAAACACCACAAAGGATCATATCCTACTAAGAAATGTTTCTGATCATAGCACTTCATTTATGTGTGGTAACCTTTCAAGAAAATCCACAATGCATCATATCTTACCACGAGAAGAGTTTCTTCTCAGAGTACTTCATTTAAGTATTGTAACCATTCATTAAAACACAACGAAGTAGCATAAATACCACTCTAAGTGTTTCATGTCCGAGTACTTCATTTATGAATGATTTCGATCAATGTACTTAATTGCTGGGTGGTAAACATGAAATAAAACATCACAAAGCATCTTATCCTACTACGAAAAGTGTTTCTTATCTGAATACTTCATTTATGGGTGGTAACCATTAAAGAAAACACCACAAAGCATCATATCGTACTAAAAAGTGTTTCTAATCATAATAATTCATTTATGAGTGGTAACATTTCAAGAACACTCTACAAAGCATCAAATATTACCACGAGAAGAGTTTCTTCTCCGAGTACTTCATTTAAGTGTTGTAACCATTCATTAAAACACAACGAAGAAGCATAAATGCCACACTAAGTGTTTCATGTCCGAGTACTTAATTTAGGAGTGATTTCGATCAATGTACTTAATTGATGGGTGGTAAGCATTAAATAAAACTTCACAAAGCATCTTAACCTACTCCGACAAGTGTTTATTATGTGAATACTTCATTTATGGGTAGTAAACATTAAAGAAAACACCACAAAGGATCATATCCTACTAAGAAGTGTTTCTGATCATAGCACTACATTTATGTGTGGTAACCTTTCAAGAAAACTCCACAACGCATCATATCTTACCACGAGAAGAGTTTCTTCTCCGAGTACTTCATTGAAGTGTTGTAACCATTCATTAAAACAAAACGAAGAAGCATAAAGGCCACACTAAGTGTTTCATGTCCGAATACTTAATTTAGGAGTGATTTCGATCAATGTACTTAATTGATGGGTGGTAAGCATTAAATAAAACATCACAAAGCATCTTACCCTTCTCCGACAAGTGTTAATTATGTGAGTACTTCATTTATGGGTAGTAAACTTTAAAGAAAACACCACAAAGGATCATATCCTACTAAGAAGTGTTTCTGATCATAGCACTTCATTTATGTGTGGTAACCTTTCAAGAAAATTCCACAACGCATCATATCTTACCACGAGAAGAGTTTCTTCTCCGAGTACTTCATTTAAGTTTTGTAACCATTCATTAAAACCCAACGAAGAAGCATAAAGGCCACACTAAGTGTTTCATGTCCGAATACTTAATTTAGGAGTGATTTCGATCAATGTACTTAATTGATGGGTTGTAAGCATTAAATAAAACATCACAAAGCATCTTACCCTACTCCGACAAGGGTTTATTATGTGAGTACTTCATTTATGGGTAGTAAACTTTAAAGAAAACACCACAAAGGATCATATCCTACAAAGAAGTGTATCTGATCATAGCACTTCATTTATGTGTGGTAACCTTTCAAGAAAACTCCACAACGCATCATATCTTACCACGAGAAGAGTTTCTTCTCCGAGTACTTCATTTAAGTGTTGTAACCATTCATTAAAACACAACGAAGAAGCATAAAGGCCACACTAAGTGTTTCATGTCCGAATACTTAATTTAGGAGTGATTTCGATCAATGTACTTAATTGATGGGTGGTAAGCATTAAATAAAACATCACAAAGCATCTTACCCTACTCCGACAAGTGTTTATTATGTGAGTACTTCATTTATGGGTAGTAAACTTTAAAGAAAACACCACAAAGGATCATATCCTACTAAGAAGTGTTTCTGATCATAGCACTTCATTTATGTGTGGTAACCTTTCAAGAAAATCCACAACGCATCATATCTTACCACGAGAAGAGTTTCTTCTCCGAGTACTTCATTTAAGTGTTGTAACCATTCATTAAAACACAACGAAGTAGCATAAATACCACTCTAAGTGTTTCATGTCCGAGTACTTCATTTATGAATGATTTCGATCAATGTACTTAATTGCTGGGTGGTAAACATTAAATAAAACATCACAAAGCATCTTACCCTTCTCCGACAAGTGTTAATTATGTGAGTACTTCATTTATGGGTAGTAAACTTTAAAGAAAACACCACAAAGGATCATATCCTACTAAGAAGTGTTTCTGATCATAGCACATCATTTACGTGTTGTAACCTTTCAAGAAAACTCCACAACGCATCATATCTTACCACGAGAAGAGTTTCTTCTCCGAGTACTTCATTTAAGTGTTGTAACCATTCATTAAAACAAAACGAAGAAGCATAAAGGCCACACTAAGTGTTTCATGTCCGAATACTTAATTTAGGAGTGATTTCGATCAATGTACTTAATTGATGGGTGGTAAGCATTAAATAAAACATCACAAAGCATCTTACCCTACTCCGACAAGTGTTTATTATGTGAGTACTTCATTTATGGGTAGTAAACTTTAAAGAAAACACCACAAAGGATCATATCCAACAAAGAAGTGTTTCTGATCATAGCACTTCATTTATGTGTGGTAACCTTTCAAGAAAACTCCACAACGCATCATATCTTACCACGAGAAGAGTTTCTTCTCCGAGTACTTCATTTAAGTGTTGTAACAATTCATTAAAACACAACGAAGAAGCATAAATGCCACACTAAGTGTTTCATGTCCGAGTACTTAATTTAGGAGTGATTTCGATTAATGTACTTAATTGATGGGTGGTAAGCATTAAATAAAACTTCACAAAGCATCTTACCCTACTCCGACAAGTGTTTATTATGTGAGTACTTCATTTATGGGTAGTAAACATTAAAGAAAACACCACAAAGGATCATATCCTACTAAGAAGTGTTTCTGATCATAGCACTTCATTTATGTGTGGTAACCTTTCAAGAAAACTCCACAACGCATCATATCTTACCACGAGAAGAGTTTCTTCTCCGAGTACTTCATTTAAGTGTTGTAACCATTCATTAAAACACAACGAAGAAGCATAAAGGCCACACTAAGTGTTTCATGTCCGAATACTTAATTTAGGAGTGATTTCGATCAATGTACTTAATTGATGGGTGGTAAGCATTAAATAAAACATCACAAAGCATCTTACCCTACTCCGACAAGTGTTTATTATGTGAGTACTTCATTTATGGGTAGTAAACATTAAAGAAAACACCACAAAGGATCATATCCTACTAAGAAGTGTTTCTGATGATAGCACTTCATTTATGTGTGGTAACCTTTCAAGAAAACTCCACAACGCATCATATCTTACCACGAGAAGAGTTTCTTCTACGAGTACTTCATTTATGTGTTGTAACCATTCATTAAAACACAACGAAGAAGCATAAAGGCCACACTAAGTGTTTCATGTCCGAATACTTAATTTAGGAGTGATTTCGATCAATGTACTTAATTGACGGGTGGTAAGCATTAAATAAAACATCACAAAACATCTTACCCTACTCCGACAAGTGTTTATTATGTGAGTACTTCATTTATGGGTAGTAAACTTTAAAGAAAACACCACAAAGGATCATATCCTACTAAGAAATGTTTCTGATCATAGCACTTCATTTATGTGTGGTAACCTTTCAAGAAAATCCACAACGCTTCATATCTTACCACGAGAAGAGTTTCTTCTCCGAGTACTTCATTTAAGTATTGTAACCATTCATTAAAACACAACGAAGTAGCATAAATACCACTCTAAGTGTTTCATGTCCGAGTACTTCATTTATGAATGATTTCGATCAATGTACTTAATTGCTGGGTGGTAAACATGAAATAAAACATCACAAAGCATCTTATCCTACTACGAAAAGTGTTTCTTATCTGAATACTTCATTTATGGGTGGTAACCATTAAAGAAAACACCACAAAGCATCATATCGTACTAAAAAGTGTTTCTAATCATAATAATTCATTTATGAGTGGTAACATTTCAAGAACACTCTACAAAGCATCAAATATTACCACAAGAAGAGTTTCTTCTCCGAGTACTTCATTTAAGTGTTGTAACAATTCATTAAAACACAACGAAGAAGCATAAATGCCACACTAAGTGTTTCATGTCCGAGTACTTAATTTAGGAGTGATTTCGATCAATGTACTTAATTGATGGGTGGTAAGCATGAAATAAAACTTCACAAAGCATCTTAACCTACTCCGACAAGTGTTTATTATGTGAATACTTCATTTATGGGTAGTAAACATTAAAGAAAACACCACAAAGGATCATATCCTACTAAGAAGTGTTTCTGATCATAGCACTACATTTATGTGTGGTAACCTTTCAAGAAAACTCCACAACGCATCATATCTTACCACGAGAAGAGTTTCTTCTCCGAGTACTTCATTGAAGTGTTGTAACCATTCATTAAAACAAAACGAAGAAGCATAAAGGCCACACTAAGTGTTTCATGTCCGAATACTTAATTTAGGAGTGATTTCGATCAATGTACTTAATTGATGGGTGGTAAGCATTAAATAAAACATCACAAAGCATCTTACCCTTCTCCGACAAGTGTTAATTATGTGAGTACTTCATTTATGGGTAGTAAACTTTAAAGAAAACACCACAAAGGATCATATCCTACTAAGAAGTGTTTCTGATCATAGCACTTCATTTATGTGTGGTAACCTTTCAAGAAAACTCCACAACGCATCATATCTTACCACGAGAAGAGTTTCTTCTCCGAGTACTTCATTTAAGTTTTGTAACCATTCATTAAAACCCAACGAAGAAGCATAAAGGCCACACTAAGTGTTTCATGTCCGAATACTTAATTTAGGAGTGATTTCGATCAATGTACTTAATTGATGGGTTGTAAGCATTAAATAAAACATCACAAAGCATCTTACCCTACTCCGACAAGGGTTTATTATGTGAGTACTTCATTTATGGGTAGTAAACTTTAAAGAAAACACCACAAAGGATCATATCCTACAAAGAAGTGTATCTGATCATAGCACTTCATTTATGTGTGGTAACCTTTCAAGAAAACTCCACAACGCATCATATCTTACCACGAGAAGAGTTTCTTCTCCGAGTACTTCATTTAAGTGTTGTAACCATTCATTAAAACACAACGAAGAAGCATAAAGGCCACACTAAGTGTTTCATGTCCGAATACTTAATTTAGGAGTGATTTCGATCAATGTACTTAATTGATGGGTGGTAAGCATTAAATAAAACATCACAAAGCATCTTACCCTACTCCGACAAGTGTTTATTATGTGAGTACTTCATTTATGGGTAGTAAACTTTAAAGAAAACACCACAAAGGATCATATCCTACTAAGAAGTGTTTCTGATCATAGCACTTCATTTATGTGTGGTAACCTTTCAAGAAAATCCACAACGCATCATATCTTACCACGAGAAGAGTTTCTTCTCCGAGTACTTCATTTAAGTGTTGTAACCATTCATTAAAACACAACGAAGTAGCATAAATACCACTCTAAGTGTTTCATGTCCGAGTACTTCATTTATGAATGATTTCGATCAATGTACTTAATTGCTGGGTGGTAAACATTAAATAAAACATCACAAAGCATCTTACCCTTCTCCGACAAGTGTTAATTATGTGAGTACTTCATTTATGGGTAGTAAACTTTAAAGAAAACACCACAAAGGATCATATCCTACTAAGAAGTGTTTCTGATCATAGCACTTCATTTACGTGTTGTAACCTTTCAAGAAAACTCCACAACGCATCATATCTTACCACGAGAAGAGTTTCTTCTCCGAGTACTTCATTTAAGTGTTGTAACCATTCATTAAAACACAACGAAGAAGCATAAAGGCCACACTAAGTGTTTCATGTCCGAATACTTAATTTAGGAGTGATTTCGATAAATGTACTTAATTGATGGGTGGTAAGCATTAAATAAAACATCACAAAGCATCTTACCCTACTCCGACAAGTGTTTATTATGTGAGTACTTCATTTATGGGTAGTAAACTTTAAAGAAAACACCACAAAGGATCATATCCAACAAAGAAGTGTTTCTGATCATAGCACTTCATTTATGTGTGGTAACCTTTCAAGAAAACTCCACAACGCATCATATCTTACCACGAGAAGAGTTTCTTCTCCGAGTACTTCATTTAAGTGTTGTAACAATTCATTAAAACACAACGAAGAAGCATAAATGCCACACTAAGTGTTTCATGTCCGAGTACTTAATTTAGGAGTGATTTCGATTAATGTACTTAATTGATGGGTGGTAAGCATTAAATAAAACTTCACAAAGCATCTTACCCTACTCCGACAAGTGTTTATTATGTGAGTACTTCATTTATGGGTAGTAAACATTAAAGAAAACACCACAAAGGATCATATCCTACTAAGAAGTGTTTCTGATCATAGCACTTCATTTATGTGTGGTAACCTTTCAAGAAAACTCCACAACGCATCATATCTTACCACGAGAAGAGTTTCTTCTCCGAGTACTTCATTTAAGTGTTGTAACCATTCATTAAAACACAACGAAGAAGCATAAAGGCCACACTAAGTGTTTCATGTCC
>CAXKVX010003664.1:0-25223 GCA_964058865.1 Eleocharis quinqueflora | reverse complement strand
CTCAAATATTAATTTTTAAAACTTAAATGGTCGATCCAAACCGTTCAATGTGATCTCCATATTGGAATCTTACTATAAATTATTTTTTTCATTTTTTAGAATTTGTTTACTATTTTTAGAGGAGTGCAAAATCAGTCATGTTAGATGGTCCAGAAATCATTATATCAACAAATTTCATACCACTCTAAAAAATAGTAAAAAATTTCTAAATAATGAAAAAATTGGTCTCTAGTCAGATTTCAATATGGAGATCACATTGAACAGTTTGGAACAATTATTTCAAATTTTCTTATTTGAAATTTGAGCGTGATGTCAAATCTAATCTTGACTTCGTAGTGCACCATAACATTTCTCTCCATAGAGCACCAAACCTCTCGTGCTCCACATCCATTATCTCCAATTTGAAAATTCCAACGACCGATCTGAATCGTTCAACATGATCTACATATTAAAATCTACTTAGACATTGAATTATATATTTTTTTAAATTGTTTGCTATTTTTTAAAGAGGTAGAAAAGATAATCAAACGGTTTCTAAACCAACAAAAGTTGTGATTTTCATACCTCTCTAAAAAATTCAAAAAAATATAAAATTCAATCTCCAAATAGTTTTAAATATGTAGATCATGTTGAACGGTTCGGATAGGTCGTTTGAATTTTCAAATTGGAGATACGATGTGGAGCATTAGCGATTTGGTGCTCCATAGAGCACCCTAGCCTATCTCTCTATATATATATATATATATATATATATATATATATATATATATATATATATATATTTGGATATGCTATTGTGAAAACTTTTTTGCACTTGATCGATCGAAATGGAAAAGTTACACATTTTATAACTTTTTGAGATCAAAATTTAAATTTAAATTCCTCAATAAATTCTTGTTCTCAAAATCTTGTAGGAAATTAAATTTCATGATTTTTGAAGATTTCTAGCTATTTTTTAAATATTTTTTAAAAACAGTCCAGCTTAATATTAAAAAAAACATGACATTTTCAGTGATGTTTTTAAAAAATATTTAAAAATAGTTAGAAAACTCTAAAAATCATGAAATTTTATTTTCCATAAAATTTTGAGATTAAAAATTTACTGAGCAACTCAAGTTTTAATTTTGAACTCAAAATGTTATAAAATGTGTAACTTTTGCATTTCGACCGAAGTGTAAACGTTTTCACAATAATTTAACTCTCTCTCTATATATATATATCTTAATTAGGCGTGATCATTCACGACCATCAAGTTGACAACTTTGACAAAAACTTCCAAATTTCAAGATATATTTTTAAACTATTTATTAGTTGTGTTTCAAAAATTTCATGCAAATCTAAGTGTCATTTCATATTAAAAAAGTTACATTATTGCATATTATACGCAATTATTGTAGTATTTGATGAAATATCAAATGACATTTAAGTTGCTTAAAATTTAAAATACAATAAAATCTACAATTCTAAAAAATATCTTTATATATATTTTAATTTTTAGTTAATTGAAATTCATTGTCAATGTTATCAAAAGTTAACAATATCGATCATCGATGAACCTAAGTCCAGAAAATAATGCAACAAAATTTTCTATACAAATTTTGTTATGCAACATTACTATAGATTGGTTAGTAACTGGAAAAAAGAAGAACTCTGTCTTGAAAAATAATGTTGGTGACACTAGGAAATAATTTGATGGGCTATTGAAAATTGTTCATTATTTTAAAATTCTACTGTTAGTTTAAAAATCAAATTATTATTATTATTATTATTGCTTAAAAAAGTTTTTCAAATGTCCTAAAAACTTGTACAGTTTGTCTTTGTGATTGCATGAATTTTGGGTTAATAAAAGATGTGGGTACCTATGAAACTTTAAAATAAGGTGTAAAATAATCTCTTCTAAAAATAGACAACAATTTGTTTGTCAACTCTGTACTATATGCAAAATAAAATATGTACAATTGGCAGGCGTCGACTATATATGCTCTTAGCCAAGAAATCATTAATGGCGCATCTTGGTCAACAGAACAATTACTTGATCACTTCTTTAGCATATGTTGTCATTTCTAACCCGTTAATGTCAAAGCACAACAAAAACCAACAACAAAAATATGCGAATTTACAAAGGGATGTTACCAAATTCAAAATCATGAGCAGAAACAAATGTGAACCACATGCACTCTCTCCTCCAACAATTTGGCAATGCAATTGCAATCTCAACAATCTTCTAGGATTAATGTAATACAAAAAATATAAGTTAGAATGTTATTCAAAATATCGTTTTCATGCAACAGTTAAAGCTTGGTTTTCTTTCCTTTTCACTTATTAAATTTTTATCAGGAAGCCAAGAATAAAACACCAGAGAACTGAATAAAACAATGAGACTTCCAAGTTGCACTTTCAGCTGTGCTGAATTTCCTTTCTCTATTTTTTATTTCATTTTTCTCTTTGAAAATATATATTGCTAAAGAAAACAAAATGAAAATTTTATTCAAATGACATTTTCAAAATGTGAAATAAGTTTTGAAAATATAATTAGCGGAAACAAACAAATGGGTCTTCCTTCAAGTGCGGAGACCTGATCTGCACGAATTCCAGAGCCAACTTTAATTAGTGCTCCTCACCTTGGCTTTAATTAATAATTTAATTAATGCAACCACAGAACTCTTTGTCTGCTAATTAATTAAACTAATCTCAATTAACAGCCAAGCTTATCCTCGCCAACTCCTCTCAGGGACCACCAATAAACGACAAATCCCAAATCATTTTGCACAATTATTCCTCAATTATCACATATTTCAACTTAATTCAGTGCCAAAAAAGAATAAATTAAGAAACCTTTAGTGTGTGTACGTACGTGTATATATATATATATATATATATATATATATATTCTCTGTACAAGTTATAATAAAATATTATGAATTTTAATATATATATATATATATACCAACGTAAAATAGACTGAAAAGAAATTCATGACATCAAAGGATCTAAAAAATTTTAGAAAGAGAGCATAAAATTGTTAAGCTAGAATTATAGAAAATGTTAATCTTTCATTTGGAGATAACATGGACTAACTTGACATTACTTCAGAGTACAAGGACCGGAATGGAGACTTTTAATAATCAAATAATCAAATTAAGGAAGGGAATCTTTGATTAAATACACTTTAAAACATAAATTAGGAACATAATTAGCCGCATCATCCATGCAATTATCGTCTATGCATGTGAAAAGTTTGTAGCTTTCTCTAGGAATCCCCACCAACCAGAGCATTGGTTGCGGATTAGTGGTTTCCATGCGCCTCTCTATTTTTTTTTTTTCTCTCTTTTTAGGAGCAAGCCTTTAATTTTAAGCAAGATGGGTGAAATTTGGAAGGTTTTATTGTTGGTACTTTAAAGAATATTTTAGTAATTTCGGTAATTAAAATTGTTTTTAATTTTGTTCAGATAAAAATATATATTTATTCAGGGGCGGATGTAGAGTATCCCAGGGGGCAAGTGCCTCCCTGGAAAAAATTACGAAATAATCTTGTGTAATTGTACGATTTGTCAATGCAAAATAATGATGTATATTTCAAAATCTGCATAATTTTGTCTCTCTTCAGAGTGGAAACGCTTAAATCTTTAGAATGAAAAAAAGACATTTGGATGACAATGATAAAATTAGCTGTAGAGTAAAATATTAAAAAAGTTAATTTCCCTAAAGTATACTAAACACGTCATTTCTAAAATGAAGAGATATATGTATAATTTGTAAATCATTCGATCAAACAAAAATAAAGACAGAGAAAAAAATCTGGAAGATGACAAAATAAATGATGTGATATTTCTGAAAAATCTTAAAACACAACTGCTTTGATGAAATATTGATTTGTCTGTGATTTGAAAAAAAAAATTAAAATAATGGTCATTGTCACAACTCAACTTAATATTTTATAAAATATTTTGGTACAACTCTCATGACCAGCATGAAGATTATTTTAAGAAGAGAGACTTAGCAAAGAGGAATACCCAACCATGGAAAGCGACCTGAGATGGGGTCCCTATCCGCTATAGCAATATACGCTTGTAAAGTAGTACGTGGCGCGATACAGATCGTCCGATTGAAATTACGGGCAAAATTTAAATCGAGGAAGCAGAATTTTTACTGTAGCTGACAAATTTTTTATAAACGAATTTACTATAGCGGTCACTTTATTTCGGTATATTACTATACCGGATGTGGATTCCAGAGACTGGAGATCTCTACGTGTGATGTCATTTTACGAACATTATTTTATAATCATCTATTGTTATGTGTGTGTGTTTTTTTGTCAAGAGAGAATACATGAAAATGGTTAATTTAAAAATATTTTTTACAATAAATTTGTGAAGAAAATAAATTAGATTTAAGACTTCTTTTTATAAAAGTGAAGTTACCACTAGTTTCATTGATATTTAAAGATTGATTACAATCATATCTGCAAGATTCAACTCTCTGGATCTAAAACAAACAAAAACAAACTAGAGTACTAAAAATTAGATTTAAGACATCACCAGTTCATCTATAGATACTGCCTCATGGGAGGATATTTTATTGACTCCATCCACACGTCCAGTTTCTTTGATATTTTTCTTAATTTTTATTTGATTGAGCCTCCAATGACCCACTGCACGAGAAGTTGTAGAGTAATGGGCATGGCTCTCGCACACGTTTTTTGGTGTCGCATTTTAGTTTTCTTATTTCTTCTTTTTATTAAGACGCTTGAATTGACAAAACATGAAACGATATTGAGTCTTCTAATTCTGGCGGAGAGCTTCAAGCCATTTGATTTTGTGCGCATTTTATACAAATTTCTAACTTCAACACTATTGTTCTCACTGATTACGCCACAGAAGATTTTCTACCGCTTCTTTATCAAGACTTCTGTTACTGCTACCGTCCGTCCAAAACTATACCAAACATCTGTTTTAGAGTAAAAAAAGCGACTTATAGCACAGAGAGTGAGATAGAGAGAGAAATATAAAGACAAGACAAAATCAAAGCATCATACTTTTGATGATTTGACACATTCTGTCAAAGCATCTGCTTGGAAATTTGAGGATGGTTTTCTTAACTTTTCTGGTTCGTATCTCCAAGGTATATATAGGCAAGACACTTCTTGAAGTCTTGCAATCTTGTTTTACTTCTCTTGCGTTACAGAAACAGTGAACTCGTTACAAAACCTGTTGTAATGGATTAGAGAACTTCATATTTTGCCCTTCTCTGCTTGGCTCCTTGACTTCTGGGTCCTCTTGAATAGGAACCCGTTGTGACGAGTTAGGGACCTGTTGTGATGGGTTGGTAACCCGTTATAATGAGTGAGTGATGGGTTATAATAACGCAAGCCTCTGCCAATTTTGTGAAAAATCTTCTGTCTTCAACACTTCTCTTCTTGAATCTATTAAAATGGATTGGGAACACGTTGTGATTGGTGGACAATCGGTTGTGATGGGTGGGCAACTTGTTGTGATGGGTTATCCATGCATTACGATAATGCATGGCTCTGTGAAGCCTCTGTTTTTGTCCAAATGACTTGCTCTTGATATCGTTGTGATCATTATGACTTGTATATGCATGATTTAGCATTTGCATCATCATATTGTACATGTATAAACCTGCAACTCACAAAAAACTCAATTGTGCAAGGTTAGTACTGTTTTTGTTTTGTAAATTGTCAAACAAGAGGTGAGTTTAATCCAACAGAATGTTGGTAAGATTGAAAAGTACTTTTGAATTCATTTCTTGAATATTTATTAACAAATTGTTTGTGTTCATTCAATGCATGGAATATAGCATACCTATGATAGTTGGTAACCATATGGTTATTTTAAACCCTAGATTTTCTATCCACCATTATAGAGTTATGATTGTTAAATCTTTGATTTTTAGTATACCTTTTGTTATACATGAAGGCATGATTGTTAACTTCATTTTCATATGTATATTTTTTAGGTGGTTTTCCAATCAATCAAGGTCGTTGCTTCTCATAACCAATTTTTAGGTGGTTTTAGTATATCTTTTGTTAATTAAGGTTTTAGTATACGCCAATCTCAATACTTCACGTCATAGATACACCACGTGGCTTATCGAATATGTATTCCAAGGAGTGTCCGAGTATCCGACTATATCGGATACATATGCGATACAATGTGGCAAGGTACGGTGAAGTATCCGGGTAGCATAGCTCAAAACTATTTCAAATCACTAGTTGGGCTCTAAGGTGCTTGAAGGAGAAGGTTTTAGTTTTTTCAGATTGCTTTAATGCTTGTATAGGGATTTCTTGATTCTTTTTCGAAATCACGCATCTTGATATACAGAAGCATAGCTCCAGATATGTTCTGGCATTCCGACCCGTCATGTCGCTGGGCATGACCATTGTGACAAGTCGGAGAAAAAACAGGGAATGAAGTCAACACAATAAAAGTTTTAGTCACACGTCATAAATAAAGTAATGATTAATTTTTGTTTTTTAATGGATATAACGTTTTATAATATAATAATAATACGATGATTAAAATGATAATATTAATAATGCAATAATAATAACACAAATGATAGTATTATTAAAATATTATAGTAAATAATACAATTAAAGAACAATAATATACATTATTCTGAAATAATAATATAAAATAATAATAGTGAGGGTATAATATAATACAATATTGATAATTAAGATGATAATAATATTTATAATAAATATGATAATCTAATAATAATAATTAAAATACTAATAAAAAATTAATAGCAATTTAGTTATATTTTAATAATAATGACAATTACAATAATTAATATATTATTAATACAATAATAATAACAATAACAACAAGATTATAATTATATAAATAATAATTTTACTAACTTTAACATATGTTAATTTGTTAATATTATGATTTTATTGAGTTAGCGAAATAACACTAATCAACACTCTCAACTTGTTAATTCTTATTTGTATCATTTTTTTTGTGTGCATAGCAACTCAAAGTTAGTGCTGATTCAAACACAGCCGTAGTTTCTCCTCTGATAACACGTATACTATGAGCTGTTTGCTGTTAGTACGGGCATTGATGATTTTGACTAGTATTTAAATTCAAATAAAATACACAAAATTGAATATATGCCCATCAAAACTTCACCATTACGATATATCCCATCAGATATTTCCATCAATATCTCATTTTATTTTGTTATTTCCCATGAAACAAGATAACTCGAATATTATTGGTCAGTGGTACAGTCGCGTATTGTGAAAGCTGTAGTTAAGGTTAGGTTCAAACACCAAATGAACGATAGAAAGAAATCTTTGACAATGAAATGAAAATTAAATTAAATTAAATGCCGAAATCATCCGAAGTTTTAATAAAATGTTTCAAGATCGTAGTTCAGAAGCTTTTGCCTCCAGGCCCATATAACACATACGAATTTAGGCCCAAAAGAACACATTCCCATTGGTCGGATTGAGGAAAGGATATCTCTGCATTCATTTTTTATGGATGATTTAATCTGAACCGTTTGAATAGATTTGAACGGATCTGATTTTATCCTACAAAAATCTTTTGAATTATATAATTGACGATCAACCGTTCAGATTTAATCGAACGGTTCAGATTAACGAATGCAGAGAACATCCATAAAAAATGAGTGCAGAGAATATGGTTCCTCGGATTATCCAGCAAGCCTAGAGAAACAATATTGGATTTTGTTCATCTGTGTTCGCTTCATATGAAAATCTTTTTTCTTTGGAATGATTTCAATGATATAGATTTCGTGCAATACACTATTCATTTTTAACTTACACAAATAAATTTTGCAAATTGAAAGAATACATTAATTTATGCACGATGTTTTAAGAAAAAAAAATTGACCACACACTGCACAAAATATGATCGATTTTTTTTCAATAATAGTTACTCTCTCTCAGTGGCGGATCTATGCTTGGGCAAGCCCGGGCAAGTGCCCGAGCTTGATTTTCAAAAAAAACGCGAATTTTAGTGTATTTTTAGTAGTGAAAAAATGAGTTTTTAATGATATTAGTGGATTTTAGTGAGTTTGTGTCCAGGCTTGATCTCAATCTCAGTGCCCGAGCTCAATTGTGCCCGGGCTTAAAATACCTCTGAATCCGCCCCTGCTCTCTCTTATTATTTTAGACTGATGATACCGATACACTCGAGTAAAATTAAAGTTGGGGCATTTTTTTTAGTCTCAGAGCGCAAATTTAGGCTCATAATTCAACAAAATATAGAATACATAGGTACATTTATAAGCATATTTTCAAGTACATTTGGGGCAAGGGAAATTTTTATTCATGTATTCAATTAATTGTCACAAAACAAAAGATCGTATATAATGGACTTTATGCCCAAAAATCCTGTCGTATATAAGCTGGTAATGATGATGGGAGTCTTGATCCAGCGGTAAAGTTATCGTCTTGTAACCAGAAAGTAAGAAGTTCAGTCATGAAAACATCTTGCAAAACTGCAGAAAAAAATATGTGTACAGATATCCCAAAGTGATTCGATCATTCTCCGAGCCCCACGCAAGCGGGAGCTACGTGCACATAGCTAATCTTATATAAAGTGGTATTTGAATTTGTACAAATTACATACCGTTAAGAACATAAGAATATAAGATCTGATAAAAAACTTTTCAGAAGTTTGGGTAGAATGAACACTGTGTGGAAGGTCTTGAAATCGAAATTCGAATGAAGTGATTTGAGAGATTTTAATTCATTTAAATTTGAATAGTTTGTCACTCATTTTCATCTAAAAAAACTTTTAAATTGTTTTACTAGTCTAAATAATATTTCAATAGTTTCGTGATTTTTTTAAAGGTATCTCAACCTAAGAAACTTGAAGCTGTGATAAGAATCTATCAAGGAAAACGGATCGTAGCTCAGTTGGTTAGAAAAAAGTTTTAAGACTGTTCTATTCAAAAATTGAAAATTCAATACTTGCTCACTACTTTGCAGCTTCTGCAAAGATTTCAAAAAAAAATAAGAATCTATCATGTCATGTGCCTGAACTTTTAATAATCGGACACGGGAACTAGGTGAAATTTTATGGGCCTTAATGTGACGTTTCTCAACATTGATGGTTTAATTATGGGCATCCATTTATTCTCTCGAAACAATTAGTTTGTGTGGCTCAGTGGTAGCTGCTAACCCGGCCTGAATGCCTGACCTACTTTTTGTCTTGCATTTCTTTGTGCAACAAATTTTTTTTTAACTCTTGGCAGAAGCTTTCAAACTGAATTGCATTGATAAAATAAAATTACATTCAACATTTGACGACAACATCATCATCTTCGCCACAATAATGAGATATTTCACTCGCCACATCAAACATCTAACAAAAAATACAAAAGAAAATAAAAAAAACTGCCTAAATACAAACTAAAATATCATCATTTCTGCATTTCTTCGAATCAGATTGTCGAGTCGTCCGGCCATCTTGGTAGAAGCTACCACGTGCTTCTTCTAACGTCTTCGCCAACATGAAAGAATAATGAAGTATGGTAGAATTTCAGCTTGTAGTATTTTCTCCGACAAGGGTTTAGGTGACGAGAAGGGGCTGTGGTTAAGGCTAAAGCCGAATCGGAGCAAGAGGCGGCTACTGAGAGAAAATGCGGTGCGGTTCCCCTCCTCTTGTCCTCCACGACAAGGTGCAAAAGAGGAAATCGAAGCTTGTCAGAGAGAGAGGCAGCTACTGAGAGAACCTGCACGGCGTTATCCCATATCTCCTTCTCTTACAGCTACAATTCTCTTTATTTGGGCTAGGTTAGTGTGGTACACGAGGTGACGACATATTTGGCAAAGGTGACAGTGGAGGCCAAGTCGAGGAAGGGATGGAGCGGAGGTGGCTATCCGGAAGGAGAGGTGACAAGACGTGGACAGGACGGGACGGGTTGGGGACATGGATGGGACAAAGGCGGAGGTTGGGTCGGGGACGGGACAGGGCGAAGGCGGAGATGACGTCAAATCCGAAGAAGGTGACAGCGGAGTTCGGGTCTTGGCAAGGATGGAGCAGATGTGACGGTCCGAAGGGCGAGACAAAGGTTTGTCGGTCGGAACAGTAGCAACAACGGTAGGAAGCCAAAAACCTAAGTTTTATGTAGAGAGGAAAAGAAGCTAGAAGAGAAGGGGGTGGCGCGGAGGCCGACGACGGCCTCCCCGCCTAAGATTTTCAGTAAGTTTTTTATTGCGAGAGAAGTCGCCTAGGTTTTGGAAGTCCCTATTGGGCTTTGTGCAACAACTTAAGCCTAAGGACGTTTTCGTCTGTTTTTATTATGCGTGTGGGGTTAATAAAATTCAATTCTTTTTTCCCAATGCACAGTGATTTTTTATACCATTTTTGTGCCCATACTCGTGTATGGGGGAGAAAATGCACACGCCCTAATAGAATTCAATTCTCTCTCACTCAAGTTCAAAAAAGTAGACAGATCAATGATGTCTGTGCATCGGCTCCTTAAAAGCCCAAATTTTAGTTTGAACTTCGAAACATCTTTTTGTTTTGAGTGTGGAAGTGGCAAGGGCTGTCTCAACAAATGTTGGTTTCTCTTTTAGTGGACATGCTTCCCTGTCATCTAATCTAACCACATCTTTTTCTTTTCCAAATAACATCTAATGATCTCATTTAATACCGTTCCAATTGATACAATCTTGTATTATACAACTCATATAACCTTTGAATGATTTCAAATAGCACCATAATAGTTAATTTTTTTTTTACATTAGTTCACCTTTTGCTAATCTCTCAATCTAGCTATAACTTTATTCCATTCTTAATAAATAAATAAAAAGAACTTTATTCCTTTCTCATTCCCTCTTTTAGCATGTAAGCTATGAATGCGCCGATTTTTGTAATATTAGAAATATAATATATAAATTATAAATGAAAAGAAAGATTGATGCACAAGCGCAAAAAATAGAATAGGCCGGGTTGCGAACACCGACCTTTTGAGAAATTCAAAATGCCGGTGTTGTTGTTGTTGTTTTTTTCCGCAAACCAATCAGTCCAAAAAGCTTGATTATTTTATTAATAAAAATATTATTAATTTAATTCATGAATTACATTATATTTAGGTAATTTTTCGTAACAACTTCGACAGCGCTCGTCGGGATCGTAATTAAATTTTTTTATCGTCGCAAGGCATCGAGATGTGGATATTCGAGTCTACTTCCACCGCATTGAGTCCGATTTGCAATCGGAGAAATGAGCGACTCAAAATTGATTCCGACGCAAACTCATGGTAAAAAATTACTAATTAAGACATAAGTTGAATATAGAGCCAAATTTTAGATGTTGATTCCTCCGACCGCAAATCGGACTCAAAAAGATGGAAGTAGACTCGAATATCTACAGCTCGATTTCTTACAATGATAAAAAGAACTAATTACGATCCCGACAAGCACAACTGAAGTTGCTACAAAAAATATTAAGTATGTTTTGCATTTTTTCTACAAACTTCAGCTACGCTCATCAGGATCGTAATTAACTTCAGCTACGCTCATCTAGACTCATGTTAACATGCAAACATGAACGTTCAATAATAAAATCATTATTGTCAAATATATGAATCCAGAGTTATAAATGTTATTCTTTATTTTTTCAGGTCAGTTATAAAATATTTTAACTTGGTAGTCAACGTTTATATTTTAATTTATGAGTTGAGTTATATTTAGGTAAGTTTTTGTAACAACTTCAGCTGTGCTCGTCGAGACTGTAATTAAGTTTTTTTATCGTCGCAAGTCATTGAGTTGTAGATATCTGAGTCTACTTCCACCGCGTCAAGTCTGATTTGCGATCGGACAAATGTGCATACCAAATTTGGCTCCATCTTCAACTTATGTCTTAATTAGTAATTTTTATCACGAGTTTACGTCAGACTCAATTTTGAATCGCTCGTTTCTCCGATCACAAATCAGACTCGACGGTGGAAGTAGACTCAGATATCTACAGCTCGATGACTTGCGACGATAAAAAGAACTTAATTACGGTTCCGACGAGCGTAGCTAAAGTTTGTAGAAAAAAAATGCTAATCATACTTAATATTTTTTTGTAGAAACTTCAATTGCGCTCGTCGGATCTTAATTACCTTTTTTATCGTCGCAAGGCATCTAGCTGTAGATATTCGATTCTACTTCCATCTTGTCAAGTCTGATTTGCGGTCGGAGAAATTAGCATCTAAAATTTGGCTCTATATTCAACTTATGTCTTAATTAGTAATTTTTCATCTTGAGTTTGCGTCGAATCAATTCTGAGTCGCTTGTTTCTCCGATTGCAAATCAGAATCGACGCGGTGGAAGTAGACTCGAATATCCACAACTCAATAGTTTGCGATGATAAAAAAATTTAATTACGTCCCGACGAGCGCTGTCGAAGTTGTTATGAAAAATTAGCTAAATATATTGTAATTCATTGATTAAATTAATAATTTTTTTACAAATAAAAAATCAAGCTTTTGGGACTGATTGGTTTGCGGAAAAAAACGACAACAAAATCAATTGACCGGTGTTCAAAAGGTTGGTGTTCGTCACTTCGGGCTATTCTATATTTTTTACGCTTTTGCATCAATCTTTTTCCATTTATAATTTATCACATTAATGTCAGTCATATTAAGACAGGAACTTTCAAAGGCATTTATTTCAACATATTACATATGAGATGATGAATGCCCTTGTTTGGAATTTGGATACTACTAAGTTACTGTAGTTTGTGTGACAGTGTCAGCTACCAGCCTAGCACTGAGTGATCAGTGCAAGAAGAGAATTTATGACACAATTTTATGTGTACAATTCGGATCGAACACAGAATTTTGTGCGAGAGATTCTGTTAAACTGTTTAGATTGAATGTCATAAAAATCAATGCAAATCAGCACTAGAAACAAAACATAATTGATGTTTGATAAAAGTTAATAACGATTTAACTATCCAAAATAATTGTTAAATCAATAGAGACAGTCGTTATTTAACTTTTACTAAACGTTATAACGTTTCTGTTTCAAATTCAAATTATTCGATTTCTTATTTTAGGAAACATTAAGTGTTGCAAACGTTATTAACGTTTACGAAACATTACTAGATTTAAACAAATTAAATCGTTATAATTCAAAATCCTGAAAAACGTTGGCAACGTACGTTACTGAAAAGTTAGTAATGTTTTGGATGATCTTTTCAGATTCTTTATTTTTCCGATTAAATTTTTTTGAAGAAAGTAGGCATTGTTTACTTAGAAATTTCATTAAAAAAAGAAAAAGTTACATTATTTATTTACATACATTTCTTTGGGAAGATATTTTTTATTATGCGTGTTGATTAAATTGAAAGCCTCTATTGGTTGTCCCTCTCTCTCCAACTATTGCAATTTTTTAATCGTTCCCTTAGCAGCTATTGAGACTTGATCGTATTGCAAAATTCTAGATCTAAAGATTGAATTTATCCTCAAAACTATTTTAGAGATTGATTTTATTGATCATTGTGAGATTATTGAAGGTCGTTTTAAAAAATCGTTCTCTTTAATTGTAAGGAGACGGTGGTTGAATATTGTAATTTGGGAATTCTTTTGGTGATAGTGGAGAACAATGCTAGGTCGTTTGTACCGGTGTCTGAAAAACTTAGAATTTTTGCAAATCAGTACTCTTAATATATGTATGCATGTATATATGTATGTATATATATATATATACATATATATATAATCCGACTAACATACTAATGTTAGCAAAATTGAAATCGTGTTAATGAATGCTTATTTCGAATTTCAAACTGGAAATGGCCGATCCGAACTGTTGAAATTGTTGTCCATACTAAAACCTACATAGAGACAAAATTTTACTTTTTTCGAATTTTTTTACTATTTTATCGGAAGCGTTGAAATTGCACATCGATAGATTCATTATTGGAAATGAAAAATCTGCCGTTCAGATAAAATATCTAAATGTTCTCTATTCATATTATTGGAGCACTATGTAATTTGATTTGTATATTCTGTTTTGTAATTCAAATTTGACATTAATGAAAATCTTTCATATGAATATTGTGTTTAGTTCAATTTTTGAAATAAATGAAAATTTTGAGATGTATTGTCTGCATTTTTATTTTCAGTTACATCTTGGGATCTGTGATTCTGAAATTGTATTCAAAATGAATAGTTACAATTTTCCTAAATATAAAATCTAAATTAAATTTTTAGTTTTTTTAAATCTGCAAAGAGAGGTTTTTCAAAGAATGATTTCGACTAGTAATATGCGACCATCAACTTTGATCACTGAAAAACAGAACATACAACTGTGCTTACATCACTTGCAACCGTGATGACGTCAGCAAGAAACAACTGTGAGGAGCAAATAACGACCAATCCAAGTGCGACCGGAGCTCTTTGCAACCACCCCAACCGCGATCGAAAAGGAACTATCTGCGATCGAATCGCCGGTCGCAAATATTCTGTTTTGCTATAATGGTGGAGCTGGTCCGGACAGAAGAGAATTGTCGGAGAAGGTGATTTCATTAGAAAAAAATCTATGTTATCCCGGTTCTTCTAATACCTAGAAGAATTGGTATCGGGTGCGGCTCCGGTGCGTATTGGGTGCACCACGTAATAGGTTTGACCAGTTGGGTGCGGTGTTAGGTGCGGTTGGGTGCGGCTCGGGTACGACTGGGTGCGGCTGGGTGCGGTTTCGGGTGCGGTTTCGAGTGCGGTGTTAGAGGCTAGAATTTATTATATATAATCGTACTCGTATTAAAATTTTTTAAAATTGAAGTATCGTCGCACTAGCACCGTATCCGATACGATACTCGCATCCGCACCCGTGCAACACAGGAAAAATTGAAGATATAGCCTCTAAGTTTCATTAGTTAATGGATTCTTATGCAGTTAATATCCCACGTGAACTGGCTTGGCGCCATCCGACTTTTTGGCGCGAATTGTGTGAAAAAGCGCGTCAAAACCTTATTCTATTTTCAAGATCGAGTCCCACTGGAGTAGAGTTACTGAAACTTTATTCCCAGTTTGTTAGATTCTTTGATTCTGTGATTCCACTACAAATTATTAATTAGCTTGGGAAACTTTGAAAATTCAAATATAATATTTGCGGTAAAACAAAATTTATTGTATAGGTTTATATGTACATATGTAAAAACATGTTCCGATGTTCGATACTAAAGTGTACCAGTACTGTTGAGAGGCTTGTTCTTTTATACTTTGTAGATTTCGCAACCGTTTAAACAGCGGAAAACTGTAGCAATCGATCAGAAAATATGAGACCAAAGATCCGATTCTTCTTCAATCACGTGACATTTATTACACTTTTTCAGAGGTCTAGATTCTAGAGGCGGTGTTTAATTCTAATTCCACCAGACAGATACAGTACTCTCTGTCCCACAACATTGATCTTGGAAGTTGAAACTGCATTTTTCGTACCAAAGTAGTAAAGTTTATTATGGTTTTGCCAACCTGTCTCATTGAAACATGCGACTATGCGAATAAAGGCTAATATAAAGATTAAAGCGCAACTAACTATCTACCTCATTTGCTTCCTTTTGTGTTGTTGTGTTTGTTTTGGATCTCGATCCAGGCACCGACCATGATGGATGTTGAAATGCATCCTGTCTATTCATTTACACGTCCCATGATTCAATGAAACATGTCGCAATCGAGATCTTTTGTTAACCTTTTGACGCATGAAAACACGCCAGTTGCTTCCCGGGAAACTCTGCCTAGTGAGTAGTGACTTCAGTTCTGAGCAGATGCAACTGTTATAGACTTATAGTTGCATCGATGTGGCCCCGATTTTTTAATATTAGAAATATAATAAATAAATTATAAATAAAAAGAAAGGATGATTCAAAAACGTGAAAAATAAAAACGACCGGAGTTGCGAACACCGACCATTTCAAAAAAATATTTATAATTTGAAAAGGTGTTTTATTTTGTCTCTCCTTGCAAAAAATTATAGATCATCTTATTCTTCTGTTAGAAAAATTCTGAATCGCCTCTCAACACATTGCCTTCTCTGGAAAAATAATGTTTTCCTATGAATAAAAAAAGATCATAAACGACGTAGTTGGCAACCTTGAAATTGTGCAGATTGGAATTTTACGAATACGAATTTCCAAAGTTGAATTTGCGGTATTCCATTTCCATGAGCATGAAAGTTGGTAAAAGTGAAACCACGTTTCCAAACAATTGGCGCATCTGGTACGCAGCACGCTGGGGTGTTATGCAGAGTGCAGAGTCCCTGTTTTGCATTGAAAAATAATGACAAGCTATGAATAAATATATATAAAACAATCGACCTATGTTTCTTGGTTCAATTGAATAAAAAATGGTTAAAGCCGAATTAAAATTAACATTGTCACCGATGCCGTGACAATCAACTCAAACAAATGTCAAAAGCATTTGTTCTTGTTGAGTACGAAGACACTAATTTAAACAACCTATTTATTAATCTCTCAAATCTTACAACATCTACTGCTTAAATATTGTGTACTTTCAAAATACTGCATTCCTAACTTCTTAATATTTACTAATTTTTTAACTATTACTAGCTCTTTCTTACAAGTTCTCTTACAAGTGAATTGTATTTGCTTGATGTCTAAGTGTGAGATATGCCTCTCTATTTATGCTACTCAAATGATACATCTAGATATTGATATTTTTCTAATAGATACATCTACAATATTAGATATTTTTTTAAGTATCTTCTAGCAACCATCTAGCAATTTTTAAGTATCTTCTAGCAACCTTCTAGCAATTTTTCTTCTTTAGAAAATTCACCATGTACCTTGATTTCTCTAGAAAATTCAAGTTGCTTCAATTCTCCAAAGTGGATTTTGGGCTGGGCTTACTTGGCAACGTTGCCATTTTAACACTCCCCCTTAACGCTGACATTCTTCGAGTTTAGTACTTCGTGTCCGTCTGGATCATCATTCTTCTTGTTATAGCATCTTCTTAGTGTCTTCTTTGATGTCTTTGGTTGATCTTCTCGATCTTTCGCATCTGACGACAACTTCTTATGTGTCATCTTCGATCGCCGTCGTCGAGCTTCCTTCACTCCTCGACAGATCTCTTTATTGTGGGCATAGTCAGACAATTTCACATGTCTTGCAGTCTTCTCCACGACTGCGACATTTCTCCTTATCTTCTTATCATCACCCCCTCGGTGATGGATTCCACCTTGACACTTTCTTGTGGTTTCTTCTCACGATCTATCGCACAACTCATGACTTCAGTCGTCTCCATGATTGGTTCCTCGAAAAACCACAGTTCGAAATCAATTTCCTCTTCTTTAGACTCCACATCCTCTTTGAAGCCCCTCACATCGACTATTGCAATAGTTGCCAGTGCGTCCCACTTTTCTTCACTCTGGACTTCCTTCGACGCCTTCTCATTTTCGGCCACCATGAGATTACCTTCTTCTTGCTTGAACTGACACTCTCTCGCATAGTGCCCTCGTCATTCGCAGTTGCAGCTCTCCACGCTTCTATTGCATGATTCATCACGCTCGGTTCCTCTGCCCTCTCGGCCTCTTGGAGCTCCCCCAAAATATGTGCATTTCTCACACTAAGCACATGTTGTCATCTCTGTTATACGTGCTTTCCTCCACTTTTCTTTCTTGCCGCTTTGTCATAGGTCGTTGGCTCCGAGTCAACTTCGATTATGACAGCATTTGCATATTTCGTGTTGGACCGCCTCTGTCTTATTGACCTTTGCAGTGGTGGAGGCAACTCTTCTAGTTCTTCTTGCAAATCCGGAGTTACTTCTTCGTCTTCATTGTGCACTCATGTCTGCCATGGACTCTTAGTCTTGGAGGAAGTTGGACTCTTATCTTCTTCACTTGTGGCCTCCAAGTCTTCTTGATTTGCATCAATACTACTAGTCTCATGTTCCTCCAGTTCTGGTTGGATTATGTCTTTGGATGACCACAATGCCGATGCCTCATCAAACATCGCATTACTTGAGATGTAGACGCCCGGTTGTTGGATCGCAGCATCTCCAACCCTTTCGTTCATCGTCATAGCCAATGAAGATGCACCTTGTCGCTTTCTTTTCGGACTTAGTTTGAAGGTGATCAGGCACAAACACATAACAAACACACCCGAAAACTCTTAAATGCCTTATAGTGGGTTTCATCTTCCACAGCTTCTGAAATGATGAGAGATAACCCATCTTCTCTTGCAATAGTCGGTTAATGATATGTGTTGTTGTCTTCATGCACTCGGCCCAAAACCTTCTTGGCACATTCGTGGCATGTAGCATATTCTGACATGTTTCTGCAATATGTCGATTCTTCCTCTCTGCTACGCCATTTTGTTGTGCGTTGTTGGGGAAGGTCAACTGTCTTCGAATCTTATTTTAGTTCAGATACGTGTCAAACTCGTGGGATACATACTCTCTTCCATTATCAGTATGAAGGCATCGTACCTTCTTGTCAAGATCACTCTCTACTTCTCCTTGAACTCCTTGAATTTAGAGAGAGTCTCAGATTTCTCTTTCATAAAATATACCCACACATACCTTGAGAAGTCATCAATGAAGGTCACCATGTACTTCATTCCACTTACATATGCTTGCCTTATAGGACCGAAGACATCTGAGTGGATAAGCTTCAATGGCTCCTTGGCTCGAAATTTAGATTGCTCGAATGAAAGTTGATGAGCCTTACCGAATTGGCACCCAACGGAAATTATGTCAATTCATACTTCCACCTTGGGCATACCTTTCATCATTGACTTCTCGGCTATCATCTTGAGCTTGTGATAGCTCACGTGCCCCAATTGTGCGTGCCAAATATCAAGTGTCTCATTTCTTCAGGTCTTGTCGATGTAGGTTGACTCTGCCGATATCACATAAATTGATTCCATCTTCCGACCTTCCATCACAGTCGTGCTTGTTGTCTTTAGGTTGCGGTACACCTTGACTTCATGTGGCCCGAACACTACGTAGTTATCTTGTGTTGTCAGTTGTGATACTGACAACATATTCTTCTACATACCGGGGACATGATATACCATTTGTAACTTGAAGATCTGAAATGAAGTGAGGAGAGATAGTAGTATTACTGACATAGGTGATTGGTAACTTTGAGTTGTTGGCTGTCACAATCATTTTTCGACCTTTGTACTTCTCCAGATCATCGAGCTTCTTGATGTCGCCAGTCGTATGATTTGAGCAACCGGAGTCATTGATCCAATCACTCTCATAGTTGATTTTCTCTGATTTACCTACCGCATTCATGGCGACCTCCTCTTATCTTCTCTCTTCTCTTATGCTTCGATGGCTGCAAATGTGCACGCAGCTTCGACATCCCAGTCATCTTCACTACTACCACCTTATCGGCTTCTCTCGTCATGGCAATTTCTCGATGTTTCCATGTTGCGTTGGCCCTTCTTGTTGGACCAGCAGTCCCGCGCATAGTGTCCCTTCTTGCCACAGTTGTAGCACTTGTGTGTTTGCTCCTTGGACTGACGTTCGTTTCTTCTTTGGTTGCAAATTCCACCTGAAGAGTTAGCCTTTTGTTGCCAACAAGATCTTCCTTCGGATTTACCTCTTGACTTTCGATCAAGTCGAGTAAGCCTTTTCTTGAATTTTAGTATTCTGTACTTCACAATCTCAGGCGGTCGATAGTTGGCGACTCCTTCGGCAACTTTACAATATTCAGATTAGCGAAATTTCGACAGAACTTCGGCTTTGCGCTTGATCCCGACAACACCGACTCTGATACCAGATTGTTGAGTATGGAGGCACTAATATAAACAAACTATTTTATTAATCTATCAAAATATATTCTTACAACCTCTACTACTCAAATATTGTGTACCTCCAAAATACTATACTCCTAGTTTTTAATATTTTCTAACCTCCTAACTACTACTAGCTCTCTCTTATAAGCTTTCTTACAAGTGTATTGTATTTGCTTGCTTTGTTTGATGTCTAGGTGGGAGGTGTATCTCCCTATTTATACTACTCAAATGATATATCTAGAAATTAGATATTTTTCTAATAGATATATCGTGAATATTAGATATTTTTTTTCAAGTATTTTCTAGCAACCCTCTAGTAATTTTTTCTTTAAAATATTCATCTTGTTTCTTATTTCTCTAAAAATTAAAGTTGCTTCAATTCTGAAAGTGGATTTTGAATTGGGCTTACTTGGCACTTGGCAGCGTTGTCATTTTAACAGTTCTAATTTTAGAATGAAAGTTGCTTTACCATAAAAAAAAAAGAAGAAGAAGGAAAATGTCTTGTCTAGTTAAACCATAGAATTACATGGAAATCTAAATAGTAAGTTTAACAGTGAAATATAGTGCTAATTGAGGTCGGTGTCAAACATATCTTAATATGATCAGAATAGTTAAATCGGGTTTTCAACTCATAGATGGAATACTGATTTAGCTATTGTTGAATAGGAATTAAAATTTAACTATGTTGTTTTATTTTAGTAATTAACATTATCTTATTATATTATATCATCATTACTCTTATTATATTATATACTTCATCATTGTAATCATGATTGTAATCATTGTCTAGATTTGAAGGTTCAAAAATGTGTTCTTGATGGATGGTATGATTTTTTTAGGCAAAATAGCCACATAAAAAATTAGAGACATTTCAACCATTCTCTTTATGAAAATGTTTCAATATAAATTTTATATTTCACTAAATATCACAACTAACTTTATTTTATTTTTGGGTGTTTGAAATATAAACATCAAGGGTCCGAATCTGCTATTATTTTGGAGTAAAAGGAGGGTTCTATTATTCTCTTCTGAATCGTAGGATTAAAAATGGAAGGTCCGATCATCACAGATAAACTGCAGGAGAATCTTTTGATTTTAATCCGACCCGCTTATTATAATTCAACGGTCCGGATCAAAGAGAAAGAAAAGCAGGAGATCTCAATCCAAACATCAATGAGGTCAAGCAATTGATCCAGTTAATTTTAGTAAGTGACTCGACTTTACAACATTAAAATTATAGTTGAAAATTTGTTTTCGTGATTATTTTTTCTATTAAGACTAAGACCGAGATCAAAGTTAAACATGAAGCATTATTGTACCCTACCATTATTCAAGAGCGGATCCAGGAATTTCGTCAGGGGGATAAGATTTATAAATTTTTTTCAAAGGGGGACAAAATAACACAGATTTTCAAATATACATGTTTATTTTGCAAACAAAATTTGACAAATCGTACAAATACACTTAATTATTTTGCAAAAAAAATTTCCAGGAGAGCACTTGCCCCCTGAGGCTACCTACATCCGCCCTCTGCCATTATCTGTCTAAGTTATCACAATTACTATAACATTGCTATTAATAATAGGTTGTGTTGATCATTTCATTTATAATTGCCTGTTCCTGTTTCTAGAGATTTTTAATAGGGCGTTCGAAATTTAAAAAAAAAGGTTTGAAATTTGATTGTGCTGACTAAGTTATACAGACTTGTGCTATTAAACAAATTAGACAGCTGACTTGAGCTGCAAAAGAAATTCAAAATACGTGCATCTTTATTTAAAAGTTGAACAAATAATTAATATAAACATACGTGCGATGATCAAGGATAAAACAAATCATTGACAAGCAAAGTCAACCGATTTGTCATGACGGATATATAATCAATTTATTTGATTTGATTTATTTTAACAAATGAGATCGTAATCTTAATTGGCCGCGTATTTTGTTTTCTAGGTCGAACCACGTTATATCGTGTCTTCCTTTACTATCTTGCTCTTATTTTTTTACTATATTTGCATCGCTTGTTGTGTGAATCAAATTAAATTGCATCAAACTTAAGTTTGCGAGGTGGTTAAGATTCTAAAGTAGATCTTGTTATTATCAGTGGCGGAGCCATCTTGCACCAGGAGTGCAGCTGAACCCTCTGGAAAACAAATTTCAATTATGACCATATATTTAAAAAAAAAAATTCAAAAATGACCATATATTTGAATTTTTTTGCATAAATGACCATGTAAAATAAATTTTTTCTAAGAATAACCATCATTTCGAACTCCTGAAAAATACCGTAAATCTTGAACCCCCTGGCGAGAATCCTGGATCCGCCCCTGGTTATTATAAAACGTTTTCGCATCGTATCTTTACTCAAATTAACAAATTAAACATATAAAAAAATGAAAAGTGGAATTCCAAAAACAATATGGATGCAAGTGGCACCTGCATCCATAAATACAAATTTCTCTTCGAAATTTAAAGAAAAAATAATTAATCCATAAAGCAGAAAAAACTAATTAAATTCTAGAGCCACCAGTGACACATGGGTCCAAAGTAGAATTGAATCTGACTCTAGAGACATAGGTGCCACGAGTGTCCGAAGTAAAATTGAAATTTTGTTTTCTATTTTTCTAAAATTTTAAATTTGAATATTAATAGTATTATTTAAAAAAATGGCAAAATAAGTTCAAAGTTTTATTTGTTAGTAAGAGTATATTTTACTAGCATAAATAAATTACTTAAATAAAAAAAATATTAATGTGTTTTTAGTTATTAAGCGGGGCATATTCACCAAATTTGAGTCTAATTTAAAAACGTTTAACCTCCAATCAAATAATTCGAAGACTCAAAAAAAATAATAACTTTATGATGAATGACCAATAAAACTCAAGATTAATTCAAATTTTATACGTATCAAATCTAAATAATTAGAAATATATTTACAATTTAAGTTTTATTTTTAATTTCATATATTTTTAAAATACGTATCGTAAGAATTGAATATATCTTAAAAGTGAAACAAATTCTTACAATGTATTGAAAGATAAGCTGCTCCCTTAACATTTTCAGAGACGGAGCTACATGAGGTCAGGAAGGGGCAGTCGTCTCACTCTGGAATTTTTTTTTGCAAAATAAGTTTGTGTATTTGTACGATTTGTTAATTTTTTTGCAAAATAATCATATATATTTAAAAATGTGCATTATTTTGCCCCTTCCTGAAAAAAAAGTAATAGATTCTGTTCCTTTTTGACGGAAATTTTGAATCCGCCCCTGAACATTTCCTTTCTTTTTTACTTGCGCTACATCGTTAAATTGAAGTGGAGTGAACTCTAAAACGCCCAAATCCCCTTCCCTGATGCACGAAATGTCTTGTTCAACGCACTCATATTATTTATAAAATAATAATAAAACGATAGGAGGTTGAAACATGCTAAGAGAGCTTGATGCACGAAACCGTGAACATTAATTGTTTGCATAATAAATATATAAGTATATAAAAAAAAACAGATGTCAGAGAGGTAGTGCAAGTTGTACGCACATAAATATAGTCTACATGCAAGGTTTGCAAATAAACATTGGTGTTCGTGGGGAGAGAGAGTTGAATGTAATAAACTAGGAGATATATTTAATGAAATCATGAGATGTTTTTCCTTCTTAAATATTGTATTAACAATTAATGGTTCAACGAGAAGTAATGGAGGAGCATGAAGCCTCCACCAACCAGAGACCTCTGAGGCTCTGATCCTCTCCGGATCTGACTGAGATCACGTGACACCTCATGTGCAGTTCATTTGATGGTCACTCCAGATTCTCTGTGGCAGTATCTGTATATATTCAGTATAAAATTTACCTGATGCGTATGGTTCCATATTTAATCCATTACAATGTATTTAATAAAAATTGTCAGAAGGGTGTAACTGGGATTATTGTTTTAACATTAAGCCATAGATAATATGGGTGTCATTAAATGCAAGGTTCTAAATTTTGCGGCATGGTAATGGTACAAATGGGGAACGGGATCTGGTGCTGCGCGGGACGATGTAGCGCAGCAGCTGAACCATTCGATTTTCACTGATTGCATCAAGATTCGTACCAAAGTATAAATGCCCCCATGATTTCCATCTGTGACGGTCCATTGCGAAATTGACGGTGAATTCGAACCGTCCATTTGCTGTAGCGCGCTACACCAGATCCGGATCCGATACAATGGTGGATTGTAGCCTTGTAGGTATCTTTGTTCAGGGTTGGGATTTAATTTATTCCATTGCATTAATTGCCTCCGTGATATGTGCCTTACAATAAATAAACATGACATTAAAAAAACAATTGAGAATTTTTTTAAGGGTTGAATTAGGGTTGGAAAAGAAAATAGTTTAATTTGCACAAAATCTTGTATGGATTCTCAGTTACAGATCCTTGATACAAGTTGAGAGCCAATTAGCCAATGGATACTTAGTGGGACGAGATAGGGAGAAGGTGGGAATATTTTAATTCATTGACATATGATACATTTATTTTGTTTTATTTATGAAGAAAACATAATTCAACTGATTATATTTTTCGTTGAACTAATCATCAATTATGAATAGTTTAGCAACCAGCTTTATCAATAAATTATAAATACAAGTTAAAGAAATGAGATCTCATTATTATATTGCATTTAAAAACTCAACTATAAAGACAGGAATAATTCTCAACACTAGTTGGATTTCAAATCTTCAATCATTATTCATTATTATTTATACTTGGTGTCATTTTTTAAGGGGATAATAGCAGAGCATTAAAGGCATTTGTTAATAAATAACGGTTTAAATGGGAACTATACAGTATGAATATTACATTGTCTTATTTCCGAACGGGTTTATTTATACATTTGATGTTTTATTTATTTATTTTACGAACGCTAATATTTAATCATGTCCTATTTAAATGTTTTATCTTCCTCTATTTTTTGTTGGCCATCTCAGAAGTGCACAATCTCATACGAAATAAAGATACTCTTTTTTCTAAAAAGAAAATAAAATTATTTTAGATTAAACTTGAGATGCAAAATTGTAAGGAAACAATCAATGACTACTAAACTAGTTTTTCTTCTGAGCAATTTTTTTTTT
Organism: Eleocharis quinqueflora; assembly: GCA_964058865.1. Taxonomy (NCBI): domain Eukaryota; kingdom Viridiplantae; phylum Streptophyta; class Magnoliopsida; order Poales; family Cyperaceae; genus Eleocharis; species Eleocharis quinqueflora. Next base: position 358 of record CAXKVX010003664.1, on the reverse strand, counting down.
TAATTTACATGCAAAATTTAGCTTCCAAATTAGTTCGGATGCAAAAATTCATATGATTTAGTAACGAAGAAAATATCATTTGAAACTTGAAAACCATCAGCTTAGCCTTCATATGTAAATAAAATATAGATGTAATTAGATAAGTTCGAAGGGTGTAGTAGTAAATGTACAAAAATATATTTTTAAAGAGCACGCAGGGGTTGTGCTTGAGGAACTAAATCCGCTGCTTATCAAATCCCTCCTTGTTTCCTGCTTGTTTCGACCTAGACCGTTCAAAACTCATCTAACGGCCAAAGCATCTGCCCTGAATCAAATCACAGCCGTCCGTGACTGTCGATCAATTCTTAACAGTCGGATC
>CAXKVX010003663.1:0-24223 GCA_964058865.1 Eleocharis quinqueflora | reverse complement strand
TGTCGAAATTAGTGGGTTTTACATTTAATATACAAAATAATCACTCATTATGTAGATCGGTTTCAACGGTTCGAATTTTTTATTTGAATTCGATTTTATTATCTTTTTAGTTAAGCTCACTAAGCTCCTTGATGAGATTAAGAACACCCTAGCGTTGCTCGTCAATTTATTCATGATAAAGACTTAAAACATTTTTCAAATTAACTCAAATTTGATACAAGTCATATCTGATTAATTGAGAACTCATAATTCAGTTAATGATTTTTCTTTAAATATACATTATAAAGAATGGATTAGTAAAAGTTGAATGTACGTTAAAAATATCCTAAAATAAAAAAGAATTGAGAGTTATATTTAATTAACCCACTTGATATCAATATAACTTTGAATTAACTCGTACTTAACTAGTAAACAAAATATCAAAATAGGTTTATTTGACACATCTTTCGAATTTCTTTTATAATTTAACACATCTTGGATTCTTGATAAATTCAGATCATCCTATAACATTAACAATCTTTCAATTTAAGCTTACGCGCAATAATTAATTAATCAACGAATATTAGTCCGTATTGCCTGTCTTATTTTCAATTGAGATCCGTTTAACGGTTTAATTTCTTGTTTTCTCCGTGGAAAATGTTTCCGGCGATCCTTCACGATTTTCGTTAGGGGTAAGATTTATAATTTTTTTCAGAAAAAGTAAAATAACGTAGATTCTTAAATATACATAATATTTTTGCAAAAAAAAAAAGCCAAATCGTACAAATACACAGATTTTTTGCAATTTTTTTTCCATGGAGGCATTTGCCCCCTGGTTCAAGCTACATCCGCCTCTGTCTTTATACATGTTAAACGAGTTATTATGTATGTTATTTTTCTTGTCATTTTTGTAATGAAAAAATAATTATACTTTTTAGACATTCATAACAATTCGTTTAACATGCATAACAACTTTTCTAATATGCATAATAACTCATCTAACAAGTATAACGATGAGTTATTGATGAAAATATCAATATTTATTTATTTAACTTAACATGCATAACAACTGATTTATTATATTTAGTATAAAATAACATGCATAACAACTCGTGTAATATACGTAATAAGCGCGCGTACGTATCAATGAAGAAGAAATCAGTATGAATTCCTTTTCTCAATATAGTTGATTTCCCGTCGATCGTTTTCTACGTCGACCTCTCTTTTTTTACTTGCCTATGAAAGATTTTATGAAAAAAGAATATGCGATTAACGTCTTTGGAAGTTAACATCCACGGGGAAGAAAAGTATATATCGCAAGTTCATACAGGTTCCAAGGAATTTTTCAAAGATTCTTACTTGAAGCTTTTGCTTTGAGGCAAGACCGCTGGAGCTTTATCTAGCGTTCACATCATAAATTCACAATGCCACATTATATTAATTTAGCATATAAGTAATTTTATTTAACAGCTAAGTAATGCTTTAACAATTATAATTAATATTTTTTATGCTATCTACGAGGCATGTAGGTAGGATTGATTCATCATTACATTTCAGTATACAATTCAGACGGTTATTTTTCTTGATTATCTATATTAAAAATATTTTATTTAAAAATATCAAAATATTAACACAATTCAATATATGTTAAATAAATCTGAATAGACACTAAGTGAACTATAATCTTCTCCCTTTATAATTTTACTATTTTGATGTTGCATGGTTCTGAATGATTTCATAATTCATTATTTGATCTGGATTTACTTGGTGAATGAATTTGAATATAAATTAAAAAAAATTGAACATTGCTAACATACCATGCATATGACATAAGACTCTTAATATGAACAATCAGTACTACAACAGAAAGAAGATTTAACAACTCCCATAAAACAAACGGTTATTGAAGAAATTATTAAACACTATTGGCATAAGTGCAAAAAACAGCGTCCCGTAATTGCTTGGAAGGACTCGTTGGCGATTCTTCCGTGGTTGTGCAAGAACATCTTCCCGACTTCTCAAGGCTACGAAGATTGGATGAGAGATAAATAGTAAGTTTTTACTTCTGCTCTTTATTTATTTCAAACATGTAGCACAGATTTATTTGAATTGCAATAATTAGTCGTAATTTAGGAATTTGGTTAATTGGCTCTACACTAAATTGAATTGCATCAAATTAAGTTCAACAATGAAGCCTTTACTCGCCAGCAGCATTGGTGAGTAAAGCCTAAACTCGCTAGTGTCATTGACGAGTTTAGGTTTTAAATTCAAAATCCATTCCGTTGTCTCTTTCTCTCCCATCTCTTTTCCTCATTTCGACCCTAAACTCGCTGATTCCTCTCTTCTCCTCAGCAAAAAAACCTCTCTTATTGTGGTGGTCGCCGACAAGAAAAAAAATTCTCAGGACTAGCTCGCCCGAAACTAGTGTGGTGCACTACACGTGAGATCCGGGCCACCCATTCTAACCTCCTACTTTCAAATTCGGTCCCCACTATTTATATTTTTTCATTTTTAAATTCTAGTTGTATCTTAGTTAAATTGGTTATTTTGGTAGTTACTTTGTAGTTTATTAATTTCGTTTTTTTATTTTATAGTTAAAAATAGATATATTATTATTGTAAGGTTGCATGCAAAAAACTATAATAGATAATAAAAATCACCATCAATATTATTGCTAGGTTGCATGTAAAAAATCAGCATTGTTCATAAATTTATTTAGAATGGTGTGAAATAGTTAGATTTAGTCATTTATTTAATTAGATAAATTAGTTAGAAAATAGTTACCAAAATTAGAATAGTCATTTCAAACACTCGGTCATTTAAATATAAATATGATAATTAAATCTATATAGTTAATTAAATTGCACTGTGGAGGTCAACAGTCCATTTATTATATTTATATTATATGGATTTCAAATATGAATTTTCTTAACTAATACACAAATCTAATACTACAAATACCATATATGTACATACGTACGTACGTATGTATAATAAAAAAAAGGGTGACATACTGACATTGTTTCCCATTTATTTTTTGTTACTGGATCCATAATTGGTAAGAATATTGTTCATAATCACTTGAAAAATTCAAAATAATTACTAATAAAGGTTTAGATGTTTGGAATTCATATCTGGTGGGGTAACTGTAATACGAAATAATCATACAATGATTCACATTACATCGAGATTCGCATGCACAAATCTCGATTTAATTTGAATCATTGAATGACTATTTCATATTATGAAATACTTTACCGAATGTTAATTCAGATGTTTGATGGTAGTTATTACAGCATCTCATCTTTGTAATTGCCAGAAAAATGGATTTATTTGTCGTATCAATAATTTAATAATTTCCTGCATATCAATACTATAAGACAAACATTTTTTATTCGATCAAAATAGAACAAAGTCTGCCAATTTTATTTATTCAAAGAAACAATTATTATATAAACTGAAATCAATGTGCATTTCATACAAGTTGTGAAAATCCGTATATAATTGTGGATACTTCCGCCTTCAGATTTTGATTCGTGGTACTTATCCAGGCCGTGGGTCTCACACTCTCACACACATAAACCAAAAAAAAAAAAAAAAAAATCGGCGTATCATGAAGTATAATAATATACCCCGCTCTTTTACTAAGTCACCCTTTACTATTTCATTATTTGCGTATACATCTCTCCTTTCCCTTGAATCCCTTCCCTTCCAATCTATAAATAACAAGTCTTAGTTGCCATGGTAAGGCTTGAAGCCAGCTCTAGAACAAAGCAAGATCTCCTCTTTCTTTCACCTTCTAGAGCTCCCACCTTCTAGCTGCTTCCAACCACCACTGACAAAAGAAATACTTCTACAGTTTTACATCTTAACCCCTACCACTTAGATCAATTATAACCCGAGTATGGTGGGTACTTCTTCGTCTTCCTCTTCCTCATGTGCATCGTTTAGTTCGTTTGATGATGTGTCGGAGAAGCTGTCGGGTAATAATCCTGGCTGTATCAAGTTTCTATGTAGTTATGGTGGCAAAATTCTTCCACGTTATCCCGATGGTAAACTCCGTTACGTCGGTGGCCACACCCGTGTCCTCTCCGTCGACCGATCCCTACCCTTTTCAGGTCCGCATATTGCTTATATTAAACTCATTTATTTTAAACAATTTTTGTCTATAATTGTTACGGATGTACTTAAATTCTTAGTTATGTTTGTATTGATCTTGTTGACATTTTTTTTCAACAGAAATTGAAGCAAAGATGAAGGAGATGTGTGGTTCGGATGGAATCAGCATACGCTGCCAGATACCGACCGAGGATCTCGACGCGCTTGTGTCGGTCACATCTGACGAGGATTTATCAAATCTCTTGGAGGAGTACGAGGGTGCGAATCGGGACCAAGCACGGTCGTCAAAAATCCGCACGTTTCTCATGCCAAAAACACTGAGTCCACCTTCAACACCTCTCGTCAGTGCTACCGCTAGAAATACAAATACCAGAAAGATGCCGATTCAACAACCCATTTACGCGATGCGTGCTCAACCACCGGCGAATCTCCGTTGCGTGCACCAAGTTGCTGCCGTGAATCCTGCCATGGTGAGTAGACAAGGTGGTTATGGGAATTATCAGCATCACAATCTCAATAGGAATCACCATCATCAACACCACGTTGGCCACAGCGAACCCAGGCCGTGTCAGTACCTGGTTCACCAAGCCAATCACTGGCACTAAGGAAGGTTCTCAAGTGATAGGATTGATCTCAACCGTTGGATCTCCAATTCTAATATTTGATAGATTTGAGATCGTCGGATTGAGAACAAAGAGAACACAGAGAAAAGGTAATATATTTGGACGGAGGATGGATGGAGTTGTGTAGGAGCTGGGACTGTATATTATCAATAAATCATGTCGTTTTTAAAAATAAACGGAAATGAAAATAAAATGAAGTGAAGAGTTAAAGAAAACGGGACATTGGTTAATTTTATAAAAAGAAGAAAAAAAAATATAGTTCATCTTTTAGTTTGTCTCAGACTTGATCTCACCATTTGTGTGCTTGATTGGTGTTGTCTCTTGTTTGAATTGAGCCATCCATCCGTGTTGTGTTGTTGTGTGTGGTGTGTTGTGCATTCCGTTATTCTCCGTTAGGTTTCCGTTTGTTCCATCCGTTTTCAGTCGTTAAATCCGTTATCTATATCTTTCATTTATTGTGCTTTATTCCTGTTAGATGGTTGGTTGCTTTCTGTGAGTTAGTTGTCAGGAGATTCTTTTGAGGAATGCTTTCATTTGCTTTTTAATTGATTTTACTGATGCATTTCTCTTTCTGTGTTTTTGCAGGTGGTGCTAATTAATGACAACCATTGAAGCGTTTAGGAGGAGGCCTTTACGACTTTTGACCATTTTAATTATGATTAGATTCCCCTTGAAATAACATATCTTTGCTAGCTTTCTCTTTCTTTCTTTCTTTTTTTCCTCCTGTTTTGTTCTCTTTATTTCTTTTTTTAGTAATTAGGATGAATCATGTTTTTTTTTTCTAAAATTCATCCTATTTTCAAGGGTAGGTTCATCTTTTCTTTACTTTATTTTTCTAATGATTTTTTTCTTTTCCTAGGTAGCAATAGTAGGGAAATTAATCCTTTCTTTTTTACTTTATCAAGGTTTTTCCTTAACATTTTTCTTTTCATAGAATTAGGTTGTACATACAATAGTGACGGAACACTTTAAGTCAGGAATCAGTTGAATCTCCCTCGAATTTTTTTTTAAAAATTTATCATACAATTTATTTTTTTTCTAAAAATATGTTTCTAATTTGAAAACTAAAATAAAAAATATAACATCATTTTGAACTCTTCAAAAGAAATTCTAAATCCAGAATACTTTGACGAAAATCTTGAATCCGCTCTTGCATACATATTTTTTTTCTTATAATTATACCCAAAATAAAAGTTAACAAAAAGTCGCTCTTCTATAGATTGGTTTCCAAGATATTTTGGAGGTAATTGTTTGTTTGCTTCGTTAAAAAACATTTATTTTTATGAAGCAAAATATAATCTTCTGGTGTTTGCTAGATAACACCACTCTTAAATTTTCTCTTATCTTTTATTAACTCTTCTGACTTATCAAAAATTAAGGAGTCAATTTTCTGACATCAAACAAAAAAAAAAAAACATTGAACATAGACAAGACTCAAGAGGCATTTAAGAGTTAAGATTAGTTAACCACAAAATTAGGATAAAGGAAGATTGGAAGAAAGTGACATCAAATTAATTACAGTTGAACGGAGGCTTCAACACAGGCAGATTCAGGATTCTCGTCAGGAGAATTCAAGATTTACGATTTTTTTCGGGGGGTTCGAAATGATTGTTATTCTTAAAAAATTATTTTATATGATCATTTGTAAAAAAAATTCAAAATATATGATCATTTTTAAAAAAAACATAATATATATAATCATTTTTAAAAAAAAAATTCAAAAGAGTTCAGCTGCACCCGAGTTAGAAGCCACTGCTTGAACATGTATGGAAACAGAGGTTCCAAGATGGTTCCACTATAACTGTGACCATGAATTACGGACTTACAGTTGAACACTTCAAAACAAAACAAAAATAAGAGTACTTTTATGGATCAAAATTTTTAAGTATAAAATTTTATTAGAATCAATTGTAGTTGTTAATTGTCATCAATAATAATGAAATTAAATTAATACTGATTTACAACAGAATCAACCCAAATTTAAATTCAAATCTAATATAAAAAAAGTTGCTGAAGAAATTGTTGTCACCTAATTAACAAGAAAAAAAATCCAAGGGAAAAGAACAAAACTATGAGGAATCTAGAACAGCTAATGATGAGATAGCGACACACAAAGAAACGATCAAATCTGTGGTCAATTTTCTTATCAACTTACGCAAGACGTTAGAGGTGAGAGCGTTAAGGCCGTGTGACTGTGTGAGTATGCGATGATTCCATTGTGGGACCCGCTAACAAGTGGGTCATTTCAAAACTGGTGTGGCTGGTGCTAGGCCTAAATTCTGTGTAACGGGTTGAGTACACAGCTGCACAAAAAGTCACAAATGTAACAAATCTTGTGAGGAAAATTCAGGTTGTTTAAACTTTAAAGTATGAATGTTTGTACTGTCTGTGACTCGCCACACAGATTGACGTGTTAGTATATGAATTAGATAATCTTGGTTTGGTTTCGTGGTAGGCAGGAAATTGAAGCATCCAAACGAGTGATAAAGGAGATAACAAAATTAGAAATTAAAAGAAAGAAAAAGTTTAATAAAAAAGAATCTCGATCTATATCGATTATCGATGCCGATTTATTATGCATATTATTTAAATTATTATGATGTTATTTTTTGTAGTGAAGTAGTTATATATGTTATTTTTTATAGTTATGCATATCTTGTGAGTTATTATGCACATTAATTTGTTAACATGCATAATATTTTTTTTCAATATAAAAATAAAATGAAATAACATACATAATAACTCAAATAACTTACATAATAACTCAACTATATATACATAATAACATTGATATCAATAGTCGGTACGTAGATACTAATATTACGAAACATTTTCCTAAAAAAATCAGTGCATCCTTTCACACGAATTTTCTTTTGAATAATAAAATTGGGACCTGTAGGGTCTGTCTCATTTGAAAGAAGTTATGAAATATTAAAAACAAATGGTACAATTGATGTTGGGTACAACATCTTACCAAACTTCATTTGAGACTTCAAGCAAGTACTACGAAAAATAGCATCAATTATACGCATATTCGGAAGGGTATTTTCGTAACACAAATGAAAGATGCATATAGACGGAACTTATCAACTTAGATGACCCGATGCGCAGCAAATATTTCGAGTACAATAAAAAATACATTTATTATTATTATTATTATTATTATTTATTTATTTTTAGAAAAAGATGAGGTTTTAGCCCTCAAAATATTATTATTATTATTATTTGAGTACTCCAAAAGATCGAAACATTGGATATTCTGATCCATCTAGGCCGTACAATTCATTGAGATTGGCGAAAAATAATTCACTTTAACATTTGTTGCGTATTTCAAGAAATAACTTTGCACCAATCTCAATGAATTGAACGATCCAGATGAGTCGGAGTACTCAGAATACCTATCTTTTAGAGTACCCAAATTTTTGTCTATTATAATTATTTTAGTAATATGTGAGAATCAAAAGGATCGCATCATCTCATTCCTCTTCGATTTTCTCCGTAATTATTACAAAAATATTATACAACATTGTACATCGTTCTACCTTCATTACACAACGAAGTACATCAAAATCATATGTGCAACGAAGTAGAACTAAAAGAAAATAGATCAAGAATTCCCCAACTTCGTTACACAACGAAGTAAAACGTTATGTTACGTTGTAGTGTTTAAACTCAACTATAACAGTCATATTTGGCAGATCACCACTTCGTTACACAACGTTGTAAAACGTTAAATAACGAAGTAGAGAATAAAGTTGATTTTAACGATCGAATTTCTGACAACTCCAACGGTCAAAATCCGAGCTAAAACGTTGTGTAACGTTTTCTAGCGTTATATAAAGAATTAAGAAATTCAGACAAAAATGCAAGTGTTTCAGGCTCTTTATAAAAGGATATTCCTTCGCCCTTTCTTCTATAAGAATCATATATAGCAAAATCATTTGTTTCACCATTATTGAGCTTGAAATATATTGCCAAATCTTGCTCAAAGACTTAATCATATTAATCCAAATTATTCTCAATTCTTTGAGAGGTTGTGTTGAGTGATCATCAAATTATATATTCCGTTCAATTGTTAATTTTATGTTCTCGTTGGCTTGGTGCTCTACCGGTGTGCGTAAGTGAGACCATGTTTGACATTGTGTGAGTAGGGCTGGTGTTCCATCGGTGTGTGTAAGCGAGACCAATTTTGAACAATAAGAAAATAGATGAATGTGTAAAGTACCAATTGTTGTATCAAGCAATGTTTCGAATTTGTCGATTTGCAAAATCAACCTTTGAATTTAACATAATTCTTATGAGATTTTGTTTAGATTTTAATTCAAGCAAAAAAAGAAAAGAAATAATAAGCAAGAAAGGAGCTCAAGACAATCAAGCATGAAGATCTCAAGACATTTAGATGCTAGATTAATTCTACTTGAGCTTACAATAATTTAAATTAATGATTTTGAGTCAAAAGAGCAAGAATCCATCAAATTGACCTGAAAAGTTGTATAAAATTTTACATCGTTACACCACGATATTCCAATCCAAATCAGTTGTGCAACGAAGCAAAATATCCAGAGAACTATCCAAAAATGTTATACAACGTTGTACAACGTTCTACTTCTTTACACAACGAAGTACATCAAAATCAGATGTGCAACAAAGTAGAACTGGCAGAAAACAGCTCAAGAGTTCCCCTACCTTGTTACAACGAAGTAAAACGTTGTAGTGTTTAAACTCAACTATAACAGTCATATTTGCCAGATCACCACTTCGTTACACAATGTTCTAAAACGCTATATAAGGAAGTAAAGAATAAAGTTGATTTTAACAGTCGAATTTCTGACAACTTCAACGGTCAAAACCGAGCTAAAATGTTGCGTAATATTTTTCAACGTTATATAAAGAATTAAGAAATTCAGATATAAATACAAGTGTTTTAAGCTCTTTATGAAAAGAGATCCCTTCACGCTTTCTTCTACAAGGATCCTATATAACAAAATTCTTTGTTCCACCACTGTCGAGCTTGAAATATATTGCCAAGTCTTGCTCAAAGACTTAATCCTATTAATCCAAATTATTCTAAACAAATTATCTATTCCATTCAATTGTTACTTTTGTGTTCCCGTTGGCTTGATGCTCCACTGTGTGTGTGTAAGTGAGACCAAGTTCAACATTGTGTGAGTAGAGTTGGTGATCCACCAGTGTGTGTAAGCGATGTCAATTACGAAGTTGTAAATTCACTTATTGTAGTGAATCAGCTCGATTTTGTTACCGTGTCGGGAGTCGAGTCCCGAAGAGTCGGATCGTCCATATCCGAACTCTGTTAAAATTCTTGTGTCACCTTGGATTGCTCTGTTTGTATTTTCTAAATTCTTTCCTTTATTTTTATTATTAATTTAGTTTAGAATTTGTATGTGCTTAAGTTGTTAAAATTGATTGCAATTGCCCAAATTTATTAATTGACCCCGATAATTTCAAAAATTGCTTAAATCAAGCCCCGGTCCCAACACCAATTGGTCTGTCTCTTAAACATTGAAAATTATAAACTTGATAGTTGTGAGTATAAAATTTTATTATTTTGATCACCCAAGTTTTAAATATATTGTAAATTATTATTAGTTTATTAGTTTTTAGCCTTAGAAATTAAACTTTAGCCTTAAAATCATTAATTTGTACGAAAATTTTAACAAGCATTGAAAAAATATTTTACATCTATCGAACCTTTTTAATATTGTAACTTGTGTGGATGTGATCATCAAATAATACAAATAGTGTAGATTAGTAGTTGTTCATCATAAATTAACTAAAATAATATTTATACACTTTTTTTATAGCTATCATAAAAGATATCACTGCGATACATGCGGATGTGTATATTTATTGAGTTTATGACTGATGATATGATAAAACCTTGTTTTACAAATTAAAATTTCGAGAACTAAAATAGTGAACTAATGATATTTTAATTAATAAAGTGTTTGTCTTTAAAAGAATCAAAATGGTAACAAAATTGATACTATTATGAACCAAATTAATATTTTAAAACTTTTAATGTCAAATTGGTGAACGAGTGATACTCCACCATACAAGTTACTCTTCTAATTTTAGCCAAATAGTATTATTTTTTTTAGAGTAAATCTATTGTCCCTCTTGTTATTGTCTCCCTTAAAAGTCTTTCTAACTAACTGATATATTAATTAACTATTAGCAATTAAATACAGCTGTCAGTTAGTTAATTACTTCCCTTCCTCTCTTCCTCTCTTCCGACAATTTCTTCCCTTCCTCTCTTCCTCCCTTTCGTGATTTCTCTCCTCTCTTCTCTCTGCCCATCAGCACCGACCACTGCTACCTCTTCACCGATCTTCTTCGACCAGTGCACCTCCACACCTATCAGTGCCTTACCACACCGTGAGATGTGGCCACCATCGTCGATCCGAAAAGAACACTCTTGTCAGATTTCAATCATCGACAACAACTCGATTTTGAAAATCTCTGAGCAAAAACCTAGTGATTTTGAAAATTTCCAACTCACTCACCGATGCAACCTCATCAGATTGCAACATCTTCGCTCTGTTAGCAATTTACCTCACCAGCCTCTAAAAGGGAAGCAAATAGCACAAATCAAGAACATATCGTACTTCTTTCTCTGAAAACAAGATCGAAGCTAGAGTCTCACACGACCTTCTCCGACGCGTTCTCACGCCGCTGATCCGCCTCACATGACCTTCTCCGACTTGTTCTTATTCTTTCTCTGACATTCTGGTGAGTCTTGCGATCTGCTGCCTGCACCTTTCTGGTGATGATTTGTTGATGATAGACGAGCTCGATGACGATCAGATCGGTGTGCTGACATTCAGTGCTGAGGTCAGCTCACCTTTTTGTATTGATGTGTGTTGATGTGTTGAGAAGGTGAAAGCAACGAGTTCGATACTGACAAGATAGGGGCGATCAAATTGTTGTGCAACGATCTGAGGCTGAGACGAGACCAGGTCACATTAGCAAACGAGATCGATTCTCAGATCTGATGTGTTGAAGCTGAGTGATGAGATGAGTTCAAAAATCGAGATACTAATAAAAAAGGGATCAAACAAAGTGATGAGACGAGATCAGTTCTCAGCTCCTGATATTGAGATATTGACAAGTAAGGGATCAGTCGAGTGATGAGAGCTGAGTTCAGAAGTAGATGCTTTGAGATAGTAAGTTACTTTTCAGATCTTAAACTCGAAGACCCTATTTGTTTATACCGTAAGACAGTATTTCAGTAACAACCTTGAAAACTGAGAGCAAAAACAGATTAGAAATTGCATGTATTTTATCTGTTGTGGTATTTGGCACAGGGATGTACTTATCTCCCAATTTGATTTGAGAAATGATATGTAGGTGCAATCTCTAAATTATGACAAACAAGTCTCTATATTGCGACAATCAAGTCTTTATATTACATCAGACAAATCTTTATATTTAAAAATGCAGCAAAACTGTTGCCAAATTAGAACATGTAATTCTTTATATTAGGACAAGCAAGTCTCTATATTTTGACAACCAAATCTTTATATTTTATAAATACAACAAAACTACAACAAAATTGAAGCCTTCAAGTCTTTATATTAGAAACATCAAATCTCTATTTGACAGGATCAGAATCAACTTGAAGTTGTCTGTTAGGAATCAACTTGTCTATCAAGTATTTATATTACAACTCATAAGTCTTTATATTACAGCCCTCAAGTCTTTATATTACAATTTCGAAGTATTCATAATACGACAAACAAACTTTTTTATTGTTAGTAGTTTATATTTGGATTATAAAAACTCGTCTGAGGATGAATTTGACTGTTCGGAACAAACTTGTATATACTGCAAATACTCAATTCTTTATATTACAATACCGAAGTTCTTATATTGCAACTTCCAAGTCTTTATACTACGGTTAGAAATTATTTCTGTTGTTAGTAATTTATATTTGGATTAATCATACGTGTCTGACGATCAACTTGAACTTGTCTATATTACAAATTCATACTTTTTATATTACAATGTCGATGTCTTTATATTAAAATTCTCAAGTCTTTATAATATGAAAAGCAAACTATTAACAACATTGTGACGATAAATGCAGTGAAAATTGCAATAAAAATGCAGCGAAAATAGCAATAATTGCGAATAATATAAAGACTCTGAAATTCTAATATAAAGACTTGAAAGCAGCATTAATGACACGTAGCACAACATTAATGGCATCGATGGCTGAATGGTGGAGCGGAGCACAGTAGGCACGGAGCACAGTAGACACAAAGCACAGTAGGCACGGAGCTGGAATCGTGCGAAGAGAGGAATCCCGCGGAGCACAGGATTAATTGCGCGGAGAGCAATTAATGCTAATTAGTATTAATGATTGAGTTAGTTAGAGAGACTTTTAAGGGGAGACTATTAGCAGCTCTTTTTTTAATATAAAGTACTATAACGTGTTAAAATATTCCCGAACATAACAGTTTTTTTTTGTGTGACAAAATTCGAACATAACATTTTTTTTATAAAGACTTCTTGATCGAGCACCTAACTCTTTTAAGTTGCTCATTATCAACTCATAATTAAGGTGCTATGTGTAAATAGTATTATAGTAACAATAATCAGACACCGTTACACACGCTTGAATGTTGAATTTTTAAATTTGAATGGTCAATTTGAGCTAACCAACGTGTGATCAACATAGATATTTAAAAAAAAAAAAAAAGCTGTTCTTACATTTTACATTCCTTATCAGCACAACAAGTTATTTATACTTAATAAACTAATTTTCATATCGAAATTTAAATGTGTTTATTTCTAATGTATAAAGTGTTCAGTATGTTTTTCCCTAAATGATCAAAAGAAATTCAAGTTAAAAACTTTGATAAATTACCCAAAAAGTCAATTTTAAATTTCTAATCTTAATAACGTTACGAATATTTGTTTTATATCAAATACAATTTTTTATTTTTCTAATTTTACATCTGATATGCAAGAAATAGGTGCATAGATCACTTTACTTTTATAAATTCTTTTTAAATTATTATAAGGAGAAAATCATTAATTAATTTTGCAATTTTTGAAGCAACTAAAGAAACTATTTGTTTTATATCTAAACATGGTTAATTTTCTATTTCCAAATTTTACATTTAGTGAAGCTTGGATTTGTAGATAAAATTGAGACTCAGAGTGGATGTTTAAAATTTGAAGCCATATATACCTTGGTCAAAAACTCAAAAGGATATGCAATTATGCATGATGTGTAGCTTATCTTATTATTTTAGTATTGATTTATTCAAATAAAATTGAATGCGTTGGAAGAACGACAGTGCATTCTACATAATCCATTGATAACGTTAAAATTTTACACAATAACACAAAGGAGTACGAAAGGATGATCATTACTTGACAAGTTACAAGAAGATGATATATATACATATCACAAATTGACACAACTGCTAGAAACGAGAAATAAATGCCACAATTGCTGCGTTATTTCAGGCCCATAATTCCATCTCTAAATAATACACTTTCATAAACCAGGCCGGAAATAATGGGCCTTACTCAAAGAAAATCTACTAAGAAGGGATAGCCCTAAAAGAAAAAGAGGATCTTCTAGGCCCAAACATTAGCAAATTGATAATTCCAAAACCTTTTTACAAAAACAAAAATATAAATATCTAGATACGTGTACACCATTGGTGGAACATGTTATTAACATGTTGTGGATGATACTAGTTACACAGTTACACTTAGCAACAAGCCTAGTTAATAGTTATACTTAACTACAACTACAAGCCTAGATATTGTTGTTTCCCTCATGTTCATTTATTTCCTTTTAAGTTCCTTCAGTATTTCCTCCAAATAAGCATTTCTCTTCATCTCCTCTTGCAGCTGCAAATTCAATTCCTCAACACTATGTTCTAAGCTCCTCACATACTCCTCAAGTTGCCTCTCACTTTCTTCTCTTATCTTAACCTCGTTATTCTCACCACCTACATGCCCACATCCCTCCAATACACTATATACCATTCTCCTTTGCAAATCCAAGCTTGCCAGGAGAGACACCAAGCTCGGCACTAACATTTGTTTCAGTACCGAGCTACACTGGATCGCCTTCTCGTCTTTCTCTTTTCCTTCTTCAGACAGGTGTTCGGAGTTTTCCGTGTTTGTTTCTTCATCTTCTTCTTTTTCACTCTCATAATTCATTTTCTCTGGAAAAACAGGTACTAGTTTCAGGCCGTCTACATCGAAGTTCCAACCGCTGATTCTCCTGTGTTTCACCAAGGGAGATTTCTCATCCACAATATCGGGTTCAAAAGCATCGTGATGTCCTGGTAAAATTTCGTAAATTCTTGTTTCCTTGAACCTCTCTTCGGCCTTGGGCAACATTTGGAGCACATTTTTAACCAGGTATTCTGACGACTTGCAATTTTTGAAGAATGGATGCTTCAGTAGCTTGTCAGCAGTTGGCCTCTTTGCCGGGTCTTGTTCGAGGCATAGAGCAACCATGTCTTTGAAAGCCTTCGAGAATTTCTTCTTCTTTTTGTTGGGGTTTTTGTTGCATTTAACATGAGCATCCTCGAAATGAAGGCGATTGGTGATTCGCATCAGGAGTGATTTCGAGATTGGAAGATGAGAGAGAGGTGGGCGGCCATGTGCGAGCTCGAGGGCCGTGATCCCGAAAGACCATATGTCAGCCTTGACGCCATATCCAATGTGAGAGTGGATCACCTATATAAGAATGTCGTATAAAGATTCATTCGTTGATCAAAACATCAAACTAAGGTATTTTTCTATATTATAGAGGGGTCACTTGACAATGGATTATTTTCAAAATCCCAGACTATGAAATTCCAAATAAATAGATAAAAAATATTAAAAACAGAAAAGAATTATAAATACATTCATAAACTTGAGCTTATAGATTAGTTGTGTTTTAACTTTGATGTAATTTGAGTGTTATTTCATGCTTCATTAAAGACCATTAATTTTATGCAACTTTTAACAGTTAATAATTAATGATTCATGATGGAACATGAATGACACTCAAATTGCATCAAATTTAAAATATAACTAATATATAAGTTTGAGAATGTGTTTGTAACTTTTTTTTCTATTTTTATTTATTTATTTGAAATTCTATTGTCAGGATTATCAAAATAATCATTATTGTCAAGTTATCCCTCTTCAATAATAATATTTCATTGTATTTAAAGAAAAAGAGTGAAATTGAACAATTGTATGTCAAAGTGATGCCAATGGAACATCTTATATATATCACACGACTTCTACACCTGTTGCATAAAGCACTAACGGTGCCAAGGGGGTTTAGGGGTACTGGCGCCTCATGATTTGTCAGAAATATTTTATTTTAGTAACATATCATAATTATCACATTCTTCATCTCAAAAGATGTCTAATTATTTGTGTGATTGAATTCAGTGGCAGAACCAGAAATGATCGACAGAGGGAGCCCATATATTACTGATTTGTTTTTGTATAATATATTGTAGAACATGTCATATTATGTTGAAATAAGTGGCTATTGCTTTGAAAAACGTCTAGTTAATTATTACATTATTAAATATCCTTATTTGTCTTTCTTATCAAAAGTAAATTAGGATAATTCTATAATTATGAACATCAATTTCAGATAGCTTAATCTTTTTTTAGAAATCATGTACCAGACTTTTTTGCATTTTTGTAGCATACTTGTGTTTTTACAGATTAACTATTTTTAAAGACCTACCAATATCTTTTTATGTCAGTAAATTCTCTAAAAGAAATTATTTGTAAGATAGGAGAACTATAAAGTGAATTATTTTTATTAAAAAAATGATCATTTTCACTTTTTTTTCTAATCAATGTCCAAATATCACATCTTCTAAGATAAATAAGATTGACTTACCTTATTTTCTCAAAAAAAAACTCACTTTAAAGTAAAAAAAAATCTTTTTCAAAATATTCATGATATCAAATATGTTCAGGCTTTCACAATATTGTTAATTAGTAATAAACACACATAAATACCTCTCATTTACACCAATGATGTGTCGAGAGAAAGGTCAATTAATATTAGAAAAAGCGGGTGCGAATATCAAATTGCAACCGTCTATACTCTATAGATAATATCAAACAAATAATAAAAAAGAATACGAATCAGGAAGCCAGTCGTGTTGCAGAGAAAAACATAAACTGAGGATGAGGATTTAATTAAGGAAGTCTGCAAACTTTTTTTGGCTGAGGGTGTATCAGAGCACCCTGACAGCCCTGGTGGCTCCGCCGCATATCGAATTTGTTTCTTGCATCATTGTTAGTCTAACTCCGCCACTAGCGTAAAGAGCCTTATTTGATTTTGGGCTTATGAATCTGTGGAGACTACCAATGTGCATAGAACTTTGATTGATTTTGGGCTTATGAATCTGTGGAGACTACCAATGTGCATAGAACTTTGAATGTTTTCAGCCTAATAGCAGTATATGGTTTCCATAGGTTTAAGTGATAATTTTTGTTTAAAAAACACCCAATTATTTTATGGGTTTATTTGATAAGGATAAACCCCAGGCCATGTTAAACGAAAAACAAACTATATCATACCTCAGGAGCCATCCAGTATGGAGTTCCAGCCATCTCACCAAAAAAGGATGCCGGAGCTGCAGAGGCACGCAGTAGACCCGACGATGACGACGGTTGCATCTCATATATGGATGCTGAAACCCCGAAGTCGGCAAGTTTAACTGAGCCATCTGAATCGACCAGAATGTTCCCGGCCTTGATGTCCCTGTGAATATGCCCTTGCCCGTGAAGGTACGATAACGCCTGTAGAGTCTCCTTGAGCACTATAGCAATTGACTGCTCCGGCAAGCCATCAGGGAATGAAGAAGAGAGGATGGAGTGGAGGGAACCGGCGGCCATGAAAGGCATGACCACCCAAAGGTGCCGGTTGACAATGAAAGAGCAATGTGCACGGAGAATGTTTGGGTGAGAGAGGAGTGCCATTGCCTTTGCCTCCTGACGGACTTCATCGAGGTTTAAACGGGACCGCTCTAAGTCAATTGACTTGATTGCAACAGTCATAAAGTTTCTAGGTAAGCAGGCGGCTTTGTAGACCACTGCACTCACGCCGCTCCCGATTTCGTTGAGGATTTTGTAAGATGTGGGTTCAAGAGGGAATGGAGGCTTCTTTTCTTCTCCTGCCATGGGTTTGAGTTTGAGTTTGAGGTTGGCTGACTGTTGATGTGTGGTAAGAATTAGATGGAATTTCCTGCAGTACTTATAGGACTTGGATAGGAAAAATTAATAGTTGCATTTCTGTATCCGTGATTGTTGTAATGATATGCAACCTGAGAAGGAAATGTGCAGTAGCTTTTTCTTATATATTTTTTTTAATAAGAATGGTTCAACTTGGTATCCATTTTTCATGATACATTTATCTTTTTAAATATCTTTAACAATAAATCTAAATATTATATATGTTAAACCTTTGCAAATAAAAGCTTGTAGCTTTTTGCTGCTTTAAAAAATGTCAAAACAAAACAATCAAATATCGCATATGTAATTAATTTGCTTATTGGATAGTGCGTATTAAATTTGAGAAAATTACAGAGTTCAACTTTTTATGAGTTTTCAGTTTTCCAATAGATAGGTAACGAAACCTTAAATTTTGCAAAAGTTTATTTAAATTAGAAAGGGTGCAACTACAATTTTAATTAGTTATTCGGGCATTTTCAAATTCAATAGTAGTAAATGTCAAAAAGATAAAATGGAGTTACTATACAATAAAATACACTGGAAGTTACAGAAAAAAACTCTTTATGTTACTAATGAAATGAAAATCATGAACAATTTATCATAGAAAGAACCTTATCTTTGTTTAAAAAAATCACTAAGTGCCACAGTATATTCATTCCACTGTTAATCCCAATCTATCTGCAAAGCAGAATGCTTTAGACCTTCTACTATTGTACTACATCCGTATCAAAGTAAATCAGTTATATTATGTGCAGGGATCATTTTTGGGTCTTATATTCACTCATCAATATTTCAATGTTTCTGTTGTCCGGCCAGAAATGGTAACATAATTCTGGTATTCTGGCCACAGAAACAAAAATTGAAGTGGAGAACTTGGGAACCACAGGATGAGTTCCCGGGTTGATGGAGAGTTCAGTAAAGCTTGATTTCATGTGAAGAGGGAAAAAGAGAAGGCGAGAAGCTCTGAACTAGTCCGTGTCAAGAGTTGAGACTCATGTGATATTACCATCTATTTTGGGGTGATTTATGAACTTTAATTCTCTTGGTTATGGTCTCATTCTTTTTGCATTAATAATGCAGTGGCTAATATGTAGTGCAATGTTGTTTCTAGTAACAGAAATGCGCACGGTATCTTGGCTAATTTTGGAAGAAAAAAAATAATGATAGTTCTAAGAACCAGTTCTTAGTCTGTTGGTTAAGAGCAGCGACATCTGTATGAAAAGTCATTTAAATTTGAATAGTTCGACTCTCATTTTATCTCAAAAAAAAAATAATGATAGTTCTTGGTGCTGTGTAAGGGCTGGTGTTGGTACAGGGCAAACGATAAAAAAGCTGGAAATAATTTTCAGAAAATGCAAAAAAGCAGTACGGAAATGATGAGCGAATATTGCACTAAAAAAAGATGAGTAGATATAATAGAAATTCTTTTTCTTTTTCGTGTTGGATTCATGTGATCAGGAGACGGATTACAAACTATGAGGTATATTTTTAGTAGAACATGAATGTTTTGGACATATGCAACAATGCAAAGTTGACGCTTCCAAATATTTAACTAAATCTTAAGTTCTCATTAAGTACCTAAAAAGGAGCAATGACCTAATCAAGTAGCAAGTAAAACAATTATCAGTCTACAACAAAAGAGTTACATTATTATGAAAACTTTTGCATTTCGACTGAAATGCAAAAGTTAAACATTTTATAATTTTTTGAATTCAAAATTCAAATTTGAGTTGCGCAATAAATTCTTATCTCAAAATTTTATAGTAAATTAAATTTTATGATTATTTTTTAAATATTTTTTAAAAACAATACTTAAAAAGTTATATTTTTTTAATATTAAGTTGAACTGTTTTTAAAAAATATTTAAAAAATAATTAGAAAGATTTATCTTTCTAAATCATAAAATTTAATTTTCTACAAGATTTTGAGAAGAAAATTTATTGAACAACTTAAAATTTAAATTTTGCTATCAAAAAATTATAAAATATGTAACGTTTGCACTTCGGCCGTTATAAAATGTGTAACTTTTGCACTTCGACGGAAGTGCAAACGTTTTCACAGTAGTCTATCCCACAACAAGAAACTATAAATGTATGTTTTACTGGCTTTTCAACATAACAGCAGATAGTACTATACTACTGACTGAATCTCCATAGCCTAACATAGTTTTCACCGTGAGTTGTTACAATTTTCTTCATCCCAATCGCAAGGCACCTAATCGGTGGTCTAGAAATTCTTGGTATAGCATCCACCCGCAAGTCTTCAGCCAAAGAGACAGCTCGCTTCTTTTCAATGTTTTGAGTTTGGGACCTCAAACCAATAGAGCGTGCACTCCTGTTTTCTGTATAATAGCTATTGACAATCTCTCCTCTGCTTTGATTTAAAATTCGAAGAACACCATCTAGACCACCAACTGCTAAAACTGACGTGTCATTGGACATATGATGTGTCGAGTATATGACATTGGGGCTGACACGTCTCTCCCAAAGAGGTTGAAGGGTTCTCGAGAGAAAGAAAAGAAAATATGTCAGATGATAAAATAAAAAATGGCTATCTTGAGCATTTAGAGGAAGGGTAAAATTAAACCTGATACTAACCTTATGTCCCAGCAATGAGCATATCCAGAGGTGGACCCAGCAAACAGTAAGTACGACCGTGAATTGAAAGATAAACATTTCATCCCTGTGCAATGTTCATTTTAGAAGGTGCTGACTTAAAGATAATGTAGTTTAGCAGAATCAAACATAGAACAGGTTGTCTAGTAAAAGGTATTGAATTTTGCAACAAATGTCACTTAAAAGTTTTATGTACAAGGCAATTTTGTCCTTTAATTGTGTATAGGTAAATATAGTTGTAAAATTATACATTATAGGATTTTCGAATAGCACAAGGTGGGTTAAAATTAAAACTCTCTCAAGTGGTCAATTCTGTGAAACGAGAACATTGTTTTCACTTACTGATTAAATATAATAATAATATAATATAATAAAGAGATTTTAGTTAATTAGAGAATAAACCTGTAGGTGAAAGTGATGATTTAAGCAAAGCCAACCTCTCTCCAGAGGTGAGGTCAGCAATTGCAATACTGCCAAACATAGAACCACCAGCAATCAATTGATCCTGTGTTACTGTCAGGCATGACAAAGGTCCTGACTGAAGCCTATAATTTAATAAAAAAAAGAATGTTGGTTATGAGTTATAAAACCTAAGGAGACCAGAAAAAGTTGTTTCTCAAACCCTACTCAACATATTATCTCATTTGCAAAAGCAATAAAAATAATGACAACTGTGCAATTACATCTGACACACTCTTGCAGGCCTAAAATTCAACTAAAACAAAATTCAGGTGGACAATTTAATGTTATGCTAGAGAAGGTAAAATGTGATTTTAATTAACTTTTCCAAATAAAAACCTACGAACTAATCAGGTTTATTATCTTTGTTTCGACCTTGACTCTAGAATCAGTAATATTTGCAATTTGAAGACAATGTTGGGCCTTATCTTGAAGTATAACAAGTGTAGTGTACTTGCCGCAGATAGAGTCACACATAATCACTCTGCAAAAAGAATATTTCCAAATAGTAATGTAACCTGATAATTCTAGAGCAACTTCTACTGTACATGTCAAACACACGAGCTCTACCATCCTCACACCCAATAACAACCTCTGGATCAGAATAACTGCACAATAAATAAGAATGCCAGAAAAGGACAGAACAAATATATGAAAACATTGATGCAAAGGAAAAGAATTAGCGAGGATATGGTGGCTGGTATAACTAGTTTCCGTACCTCATGCATAAGCCGCCTGTAAACAATCCTTGTCGGGACTGAAATATACCTTTTTGACCATGCCGCCTCCATATGCAAAACTGAGACTCCGATAAACCTACAATCTAGGAATAAAAGAGAGCTTATGATTTTGTTTTGTTTCTATATATGCCTGTCTCAACAGATAGAAGGTTGTATAACTTATAGCATAGTATGCAAAGTACCAGAAAGTTGAAATTATTTTCCTTCTTAAAATAGTTTCAAAATCACACTTACTATAATTGCTACTAACAGTCAGTGATCAAATCTGAAGCTTTTTTATAATTTCCAGCACAAATGTCTGAATTGCCCCAACAATTTTGTACATTTAACCTCATTACCTTTCCAACACTCTAACCTAACATTTAAGTGTCATTGGCACAAATCAAAAAGGATGTTCCTAGCAAACAAAATGTAGACATTGTTATGAAAGGATGTGGTCTGCTGTTTATTACAGTAGTAGAATAACAAGCTTGGAACATAAAAATACAAAACCATAAGGGGCAAAAAAATAGAGCACACACTTGAATATGGCCAGAAACAGAAAAATAATAGTCAGTGATCAAATCTGAAACTTTTTTATAATTTCCAGCACAAATGTCCGAATTGCCCCAACATTTTTGTACATTTAACCTCACTACCTTTCCAACGCACTAACCTAACATTCAAGTGTCATTGGCACAATCCAAAAGGATGTTACTAGCAAACAAAATGTAGACATTGTTATGAAAGGATGTGGTCTGCTGTTTGCATAACAGTAGTAGAATAACAAGCTTTAAAAATACAAATCCATAAGGGGCAAAAAAAAAGAGCACACACTTGAATATGGCCAGAAATAGAAAAAGAACAGTCAGTGACCAAATCTGAAGCTTTTTTTATAATTTCCAGCACAAATGTCTGAATTGCCCCAACATTTTTTACATTTAACCTCATTACCTTTCCAACACACTAACCTAACATTTAAATGTCATTGGCACAAATCCAAAAGGATGTTACTAGCAAACAAAATGTAGACATTGTTATGGAAGGATGTGGTCTGCTGTTTGCATAACAGTAGTAGAATAACAAGCTTGAGAACATAAAAATACAAAACCATAAGGGGCAAAAAAAAAGAGCACACTTGAATATGGCCAGAAACAGAAAAAGAACAGTCAGTGATCTGAAGCTTTTTTATAATTTCCAGCACAAATGTCTGAATTGACCCAACATTTTTGTACATTTAACCTCATTACCTTTCCAACACACTAACCTAACATTTAAGTATCATTGGCACAAATCCAAAAAGATATTCCTAGCAAACAAAATGTAGACATCGTTATGAAAGGATGTGGTCTTCTGTTTGCATAACAGTAGTAGAATAACAAGATTGAGAACATAGAAATACAAAACCATAAGGGGCAAAAAAAAGAGCACACACTTGAATATGGCCAGAAACAGAAAAAGAACTCCATACACAAAAAATATCAGCTACTGAAATTCAAGCTAGCCGGTTCATTAAACCTAGCACTATACCTTATTTTCATCAAAATCATAATCAACTAAAGGACTCCCTGTGGGAACATGAAACTCATCCATGTAGTTGCAAGTCTGCGCAGACCACAGCTGAATAACCTGTACACAAATATTCACAAATTTTTATTTTAGTCAAAAAAGCACCATCTCATATCTTCCACAAAATTAAGGTATGTACCATCCAATTAGAGAAATCTTTTACAGTACCTTATCTCCAACACCAGTTAAGATAAATCCTCTCTTCATTCGACACAGAGTGGCTCTAGAAGCAAAGTTGAACTCATGATTAAATACAATAGACAAATAATTATCGAGCAAGTAATCAACAACAACAGAGATAATTCAAGAGATTATACCTTGTTGGGTGAACTTTCCACTGAAAGACTTCAGCTGAGCCACTTGAAAGTGCAGATTCATGCTCTTCAATTGCTAAATCCTCTAAATATCGCTTCATCAATTTCGGAGAAGAAATTGCAGATGTAGTTCCATTGGCAAGTGGATTCATCTTGTAATACAAGTCCCTCATCAAAGACGAATTATATACAACCTTATTCCTAATTAACGAAAAACTCAAAAGTAAATACTTATTGCATTGTATTCATACAATTTTGAAACTGAGTTCACAAAAAAAATGAAATATGGGAAAAGAAGGTGGAACCAGGATTGGCAGACAGCGGAGCAACGAACAAGGTCGAAATGGTTGAGGAGGGAGAAGACTGAGCAGAGGATATCGGATCCAAGCGAGTAGATCGGAGCTTCCCGACCCGTGGCTACCCGTTTAGCGCCACTCCGGCTGGTGCTCGCTCGCTCCATTTCCTCCCCTCTTTCTCTCTCTCTCTCTCTTCTCTCTTTTTTTTTTTTTTTTTGAACTCTTAGCAGAAGCTGCCTATGTCCTCTCTCTCTCTCAATTGTCAAAGAAATGGCGCTG
>CAXKVX010003662.1:0-44039 GCA_964058865.1 Eleocharis quinqueflora | reverse complement strand
CGAAGAACCAACGAGTACCACCCCAAGTGTTTCATGTCCGAGTACTTAATTTTTGAGTAATTATGGTCATAGTACTTCATTTATGGGCGGTAACCATTAAAGAAAATACCACAAAGCTTCGTACCCTACTGCAAGAAGAGTTCCTAATCTGAGTACTTCTTTTATGAGTGGTAATCATTATAGAAAACACCACAAAACATACATCATATCCTTTTAAGAAATGTTTTTGATCATAGTGCTTCGTTAATGAGTGGTAATCTTTCAAGATCACTCTACAAAGCAATATATATTACAAGGAAAAGATTTTCATATCTGAGTACTTCATTTAAGTGTTGTAATCATTCACTAAAACACAACAAAGAAGCATCGAGTACCACTCTAAGTGCTTAATGAACAAGTACTTAATTTATGAGTAATTCTGGTCATAGTACTTCATTTATGGGTGGTAACCATTAAAGAAAACACCACAAAGCGTCATATCCTACTAAGAAGTATTTTTTTATCATAGTGCTTCATTTATGAGTGGTAACCATTCAAAAACACTTTACAAAAAGCATTATATCTTACTACAAAAAGAGTTTCTTCTTCGAGTACATCATTTATGTGTTTTAATCATTCAATAAAACACAACGAAGAAGAATCGAGTACCACTCTAAGTGCTTTATGTACGAGTACTTAATTTATGAATAATTCTGCTCATAGTACTTCATTTATCGTTGGTAACCATTAATGAAAACAACACAAAGCATCGTATCCTACTGCGAGAAGTGTACCTTATCTGAGTACTACATTTATGGTTGGTAACCATTAAAGAAAACACCACAAATCGCCATTACCTACTATGTAGTATTTTTTTTATCATAGTGCTTCATTTATGAGTGGAAACCTTTCAAAAACACTCTACAAAATATTATATCTTACTACGAAAAGAGTTTGTTCTCGGGTAACTTTATTTAAGTGTTGTAACCATTTACTAAAACACAACAAAGAAGCATCGAGTACCACTCTAAGTAATTCATGTACAAGTACTTAATTTATGAGTAATTCTGGTCATTGTACTTCATTTATGGGCGGTAACCAACAATGAAAACACCACAAAGCTTCGTACACTACTGCGAGAAGTGTTCCTGATCTGAGAACTTCATTTATGGGTGGTAACCATTAAAGAAAACACCACAAAGTGTCACATCCTACTAAGAAGTATTTTTTTATCATAGTGCTTCATTTATGAGTGGTAACCATTCAAAAACACTCTACAAAGCATTATATCTTACTACAAAATAGTTTTTCTTCGAGTACATCATTTAAGTGTTGTAATCATTCTATAAAACACAACGAAGAAGAATCGAGTACCACTCTAAGTGCTTTATGTACGAGTACTTAATTTATGAATAATTCTTCTCATAGTACTTCATTTATCGTTGATAACCATTAATGAAAACAACACAAAGCATCGTATCCTACTGCGAGAAGTGTACCTTATCTGAGTACTTAATTTATGGGTGGTAACTACTAAAGAAAACACGACAAAGCATCATATCCTACAAAGCAAGTGTTTTTTTACAACAGTACTTCATTTATGAGTGGAAACCTTTCAAGAACACTCTACAAAACATTATATCTTACTACGAAAAGAGTTTGTTCTTGGAGTACTTTATTTAAGTGTTGTAACCATTTACTAAAACACAACATAGAAGCATCGAATACCACTCTAAGTGATTCATTTACAAGTACTAAATTTATGAGTAATTCTGGTCATTGTACTTCATTTATGGGTGGTAACCAATAAAGAAAACACCACAAAGCTTCGTACACTACTGCGAGAAGTGTTCCTTATCTAAGCACTTCATTTATGGGTGGTAACCATTCAAGAAAACACCACAAAGCGTCATATCCGACTAACAAGTATTTTTTTATCATAGTGGTTCATTTATGTATGGTAACCATTCAAAAACACTCTACAAAGCATTATATCTTATTATAAAAAGAGTTTCTTCTTCGAGTACATCATTTAAGTGTTGTAATCATTCAATAAAACACAACGAAGAAGCATCGAGTACCACTCTAAGTGCTTCATGTACGAGTACTTAATTTATGAATAATTCTGCTCATACTACTTCATTTATGGTTGGTAACCATTAAAGAAAACACAACAAAGCATCGTATCCAACTGCGTGAAGTGTACCTTATCTGAGTACTTCATTTATGAGTGATAACTATTAAAGAAAACACCACAAAGCATCATATCCTACAAAGCAAGTGTTTTTTTTACCATAGTACTTCATTTATGAGTGGAAACCATTCAGGAACACACTACAAAGTATTATATCTTACAACGAAAAGAGTTTCTTCTCCAAGTACATTATTTAAGGGTTGTAACCATTCACTAAAACACAACGAAGAAGCAACGAGTACCACCCCAAGTGTTTTCATGTCCGAGTACTTAATTTTTGAGTAATTCTGGTCATTGTACTTCATTTATGGGTGGTAACCAATAAAGAAAACACCACAAAGCTTCGTACACTAATGCGAGAAGTTTGCCTTATCTAAGCACTTTATTTATGGGTGGTAACCATTAAAGAAAACACCACAAAGCGTCATATCCTACTAAGAAGTATTTTTTTATCATAGTGCTTCATTTATGAGTGGTAACCATTCAAAAACACTTTACAAAAAGCATTATATCTTACTACAAAAAGAGTTTCTTCTTCGAGTACATCATTTAAGTGTTGTAATCATTCAATAAAACACAACGAAGAAGCATCGAGTACCACTCTAAGTGCTTCATGTACGAGTACTTATTTTATGAATAATTCTGCTCATATTACTTCATTTATGGTTGGTAACCATTAAAGAAAACACAACAAAGCATCGTATCCTACTGCGAGAAGTGTACCTTATCTGAGTACTTCATTTATGAGTGGTAACTATTAAAGAAAACACGACAAAGCATCATATCCTACAAAGCAAGTGTTTTTTTACCACAGTACTTCATTTATGAGTGGAAACCTTTCAAGAACACCCTACAAAGTATTATATCTTACAACGAAAAGATTTCTTCTCCAAGTACATTATTGAAGTGTTGTAACCATTCACTAAAACACAACGAAGAACCAACGAGTACCACCCCAAGTGTTTCATGTCCGAGTATTTAATTTTTGAGTAATTATGGTCATAGTACTTCATTTATGGGCGGTAACCATTAAAGAAAATACCACAAAGCTTCGTACCCTACTGCAAGAAGAGTTCCTAATCTGAGTACTTCATTTATGAGTGGTAATCATTATAGAAAACACCACAAAACATACATCATATCCTTTTAAGAAATGTTTTTGATCATAGTGCTTCGTTAATGAGTTGTAATCTTTCAAGATCACTCTACAAAGCAATATATATTACAAGGAAAAGATTTTCATATCTGAGTACTTCATTTAAGTGTTGTAATCATTCACTAAAACACAACAAAGAAGCATCGAGTACCACTCTAAGTGCTTAATGAACAAGTACTTAATTTATGAGTAATTCTGGTCATAGTACATCATTTATGGGTGGTAACCATTTAAGAAAAAACCACAAAACTTCGTACACGAATGCGAGAAATGTTCCTTATCTGAGCACTTCATTTGTGGGTGGTAACCGTTAAAGAAAACACCACAAAGCGTCATATCCTACTAAGAAGTATTTTTTTATCATAGTGCTTCATTTATGAGTGGTAACCATTCAAAAACACTATACAAAGCATTATATCTTACTACAAAATGGGTTTCTTCTCGGAGCACTTTATTTAAGTGTTGTAATCATTTACTAAAACACAACAAAGAAGCATCGAGTACCACTTTAAGTGCTTGTTGTACAAGTACTTAATTTATTAGTAATTCTGGTCATTGTACTTTATTTATGGGTGGTAACCACTAAAGAAAACAACACAAAGCTTCGTACACTAATGCGAGAAGTGTTCCTTATCTGAGCACTTCATATGTGGGTGGTAACCATTAAAGAAAACACCACAAAGCGTCATATCCTACTAAGAAGTATTTTTTTATCATAGTGCTTCATTTATGAGTGGTAACCATTCAAAAACACTCTACAAAGCATTATATCTTACTACAAAAAGAGTTTCTTCGAGTACATCATCTAAGTGTTGTAATCATTCAATAAAACACAACGAAGAAGCATCGAGAACCACTCTAAGTGCTTCATGTACGAGTACTTAATTTATGAATAATTTTGCTCATAGTACTTCATTTATCGTAGGCAACCATTAATGAAAACACCACAAAGCATCGTATCCTACTGCGAGAAGTGTACCTTATCTGAGTACTTCATTTATGGGTGGTAACTATTTAAGAAAACACCACAAAGCATCATATCCAACAAAACAAGTGTTTTTTTACCAAAGTACTTCATTTATGAGTGGAAACCTTTCAAGAACACTCTACAAAACATTATATCTTACTACGAAAATAGTTTGTTCTCGGAGTACTTTATTTAAGTGTTTTAACCATTTACTAAAACACAACAAAGAAGCATCGAATACCACTCTAAGTGATTCATGTACAAGTACTTAATTTATGAGTAATTCTGGTCATTGTACTTCATTTATGGGTGGTAACCATTCAAGAAAACACCACAAAGCGTCATATCCGACTAAGAAGTATTTTTTTATCATAGTGCTTCATTTATGTGTGGTAACCATTCAAAAACACTCGACAAAAAGCATTATATCTTACTACAAAAAGAGTTTCTTCTTCGAGTACATCATCTAAGTGTTGTAATCATTCAATAAAACACAACGAAGAAGCATCGAGTACCACTCTAAGTGGTTCATGTACGAGTACTTAATTTATGAATAATTCTGCTCATACTACTTCATTTATGGTTGGTAACCATTAAAGAAAACACAACAAAGCATCGTATCCTACTGCGAGAAGTGTATCTTATCTGAGTACTTCATTTATGAGTGGTAACTATTAAAGAAAACATCACAAAGCATCATATCCTACAAAGCAAGTGTTTTTTTTACCATAGTACTTCATTTATGAGTGGAAACCATTCAGGAACACACTACAAAGCATTATATCTTACAACGAAAAGAGTTTCTTCTCCAAGTACATTATTTAAGGGTTGTAACCATTCACTAAAACACAACGAAGAAGCAACGAGTACCACCCCAAGTGTTTTCATGTCCGAGTACTTAATTTTTGAGTAATTCTGGTCATTGTACTTCATTTATGGGTGGTAACCAATAAAG
Organism: Eleocharis quinqueflora; assembly: GCA_964058865.1. NCBI lineage: Eukaryota > Viridiplantae > Streptophyta > Magnoliopsida > Poales > Cyperaceae > Eleocharis > Eleocharis quinqueflora. The sequence continues at coordinate 38,788 of CAXKVX010003662.1, read as the reverse complement.
AAAACACCACAAAGCTTCGTACACTAATGCGAGAAGTGTTCCTTATCTGAGCACTTTATTTATGGGTGGTAACCATTAAAGAAAACACCACAAAGCGTCATATCCTACTAAGAAGTATTTTTTTATCATAGTGCTTCATTTATGAGTGGTAACCATTCAAAAACACTCTACAAAAAGCATTATATCTTACTACAAAAAGAGTTTCTTCTTCGAGTACATCATTTAAGTGTTGTAATCATTCAATAAAACACAACGAAGAAGCATCGAGTACCACTCTAAGTGCTTCATGTACGAGTACTTATTTTATGAATAATTCTGCTCATATTACTTCATTTATGGTTGGTAACCATTAAAGAAAACACAACAAAGCATCGTATCCTACTGCGAGAAGTGTACCTTATCTGAGTACTTCATTTATGAGTGGTAACTATTAAAGAAAACACGACAAAGCATCATATCCTACAAAGCAAGTGTTTTTTTACCACAGTACTTCATTTATGAGTGGAAACCTTTCAAGAACACACTACAAAGTATTATATCTTACAACGAAAAGATTTCTTCTCCAAGTACATTATTGAAGTGTTGTAACCATTCACTAAAACACAACGAAGAACCAACGAGTACCACCCCAAGTGTTTCATGTCCGAGTACTTAATTTTTGAGTAATTATGGTCATAGTACTTCATTTATGGGCGGTAACCATTAAAGAAAATACCACAAAGCTTCGTACCCTACTGCAAGAAGAGTTCCTAATCTGAGTACTTCTTTTATGAGTGGTAATCATTATAGAAAACACCACAAAACATACATCATATCCTTTTAAGAAATGTTTTTGATCATAGTGCTTCGTTAATGAGTGGTAATCTTTCAAGATCACTCTACAAAGCAATATATATTACAAGGAAAAGATTTTCATATCTGAGTACTTCATTTAAGTGTTGTAATCATTCACTAAAACACAACAAAGAAGCATCGAGTACCACTCTAAGTGCTTAATGAACAAGTACTTAATTTATGAGTAATTCTGGTCATAGTACTTCATTTATGGGTGGTAACCATTTAAGAAAACACCACAAAGCTTCGTACAATACTGCGAGAAGTGTTCGTTATCTGAGTACTTCATTTAAGAGTGGTAACCATTAAAGAAAACACCACAAATCACCATTACCTACTATGTAGTATTTTTTTTTATCATAGTACTTCATTTATGAGTGGAAACCTTTCAAGAACACTCTACAAAATATTATATCTTACTACGAAAAGAGTTTGTTCTCGGAGTACTTTAGTTAAGTGTTTTAACCATTTACTAAAACACAACAAAGAAGCATCGAGTACCACTTTAAGTGCTTGATGTACAAGTACTTAATTAATGAGTAATTCTGGTCATAGTACTTCATTTATGGGTGGTAACCATTTAAGAAAACACCACAAAGCTTCGTACAATACTGCGAGAAGTGTTCGTTATCTGAGTACTTCATTTACGTGTGTTAACCATTAAAGAAAATACCACAAAGTATCATATCAAACTAAGAAGTGTTTGATGTACAAGTACTTAATTAATGAGTAATTCTGGTCATAGTACTTCATTTATGGGTGGTAACCATTTAAGAAAACACCACAAAGCTTCGTACAATACTGCGAGAAGTGTTCGTTATCTGAGTACTTCATTTACGTGTGTTAACCATTAAAGAAAATACCACAAAGTATCATATCAAACTAAGAAGTGTTTCTGATCAAAATTCTTCAAATATGAGTGGTAACCTTTCAAAAACACTCTACAAAGCATTATATGTTACTACGAAAAGAGTATCTTCTCGGAGTAATTTATTTAAGTGCTGTAACCATTTACTAAAACACAACAAAGAAGCATCAAGTACCACTTTATGTGCTTGATGTACAAGTACTTAATTTATTAGTAATTCTGGCCGTTGTACTTCATTTATGGGTGGTAACCACTAAAGAAAACAACACAAAGCTTCGTACACTAATGCGAGAAATGTTCCTTATCTGAGCACTTCATTTGTGGGTGGTAACCGTTAAAGAAAACACCACAAAGCGTCATATCCTACTAAGAAGTATTTTTTTATCATGGTGCTTCATTTATGAGTGGTAACCATTCAAAAACACTATACAAAGCATTATATCTTACTACAAAATGGGTTTCTTCTCGGAGCACTTTATTTAAGTGTTGTAACCATTTACTAAAACACCACAAAGAAGCATCGAGTACCACTTTAAGTGCTTGTTGTACAAGTACTTAATTTATTAGTAATTCTGGTCATAGTACTTCATTTATGGGTGGTAACCATTTAAGAAAACACCACAAAGCTTCGTACAATACTGCGAGAAGTGTTCGTTATCTGAGTACTTCATTTACGTGTGTTAACCATTAAAGAAAATACCACAAAGTATCATATCAAACTAAGAAGTGTTTCTGATCAAAATTCTTCAAATATGAGTGGTAACCTTTCAAAAACACTCTACAAAGCATTATATGTTACTACGAAAAGAGTATCTTCTCGGAGTAATTTATTTAAGTGCTGTAACCATTTACTAAAACACAACAAAGAAGCATCAAGTACCACTTTATGTGCTTGATGTACAAGTACTTAATTTATTAGTAATTCTGGCCGTTGTACTTCATTTATGGGTGGTAACCACTAAAGAAAACAACACAAAGCTTCGTACACTAATGCGAGAAATGTTCCTTATCTGAGCACTTCATTTGTGGGTGGTAACCGTTAAAGAAAACACCACAAAGCGTCATATCCTACTAAGAAGTATTTTTTTATCATAGTGCTTCATTTATGAGTGGTAACCATTCAAAAACACTATACAAAGCATTATATCTTACTACAAAATGGGTTTCTTCTCGGAGCACTTTATTTAAGTGTTGTAACCATTTACTAAAACACCACAAAGAAGCATCGAGTACCACTTTAAGTGCTTGTTGTACAAGTACTTAATTAATGAGTAATTCTGGTCATAGTACTTCATTTATGGGTGGTAACCATTTAAGAAAGCACCACAAAGCTTCGTACAATACTGCGAGAAGTGTTCGTTATCTGAGTACTTCATTTACGTGTGTTAACCATTAAAGAAAATACCACAAAGTATCATATCAAACTAAGAAGTGTTTCTGATCAAAATTCTTCAAATATGAGTGGTAACCTTTCAAAAACACTCTACAAAGCATTATATGTTACTACGAAAAGAGTATTTTCTCGGAGTAATTTATTTAAGTGCTGTAACCATTTACTAAAACACAACAAAGAAGCATCAAGTACCACTTTATGTGCTTGATGTACAAGTACTTAATTTATTAGTAATTCTGGCCGTTGTACTTCATTTATGGGTGGTAACCACTAAAGAAAACAACACAAAGCTTCGTACACTAATGCGAGAAATGTTCCTTATCTGAGCACTGTATTTGTGGGTGGTAACCGTTAAAGAAAACACCACAAAGCGTCATATCCTACTAAGAAGTATTTTTTTATCATAGTGCTTCATTTATGAGTGGTAACCATTCAAAAACACTATACAAAGCATTATATCTTACTACAAAATGGGTTTCTTCTCGGAGCACTTTATTTAAGTGTTGTAACCATTTACTAAAACACCACAAAGAAGCATCGAGTACCACTTTAAGTGCTTGTTGTACAAGTACTTAATTTATTAGTAATTCTGGTCATTGTACTTCATTTATGGGTGGTAACCACTAAAGAAAACAACACAAAGCTTCGTACACTAATGCGAGAAGTGTTCCTTATCTGAGCACTTCATATGTGGGTGGTAACCATTAAAAAAACACCACAAAGCGTCATATCCTACTAAGAAGTATTTTTTTATCATAATGCTTCATTTATGAGTGGTAACCATTCAAAAACACTCTACAAAGCATTATATCTTACTACAAAAAGAGTTTCTTCTTCGAGTACATCATCTAAGTGTTGTAATCATTCAATAAAACACAACGAAGAAGCATCGAGAACCACTCTAAGTGCTTCATGTACGAGTACTTAATTTATGAATAATTCTGCTCATAGTACTTCATTTATCGTAGGCAACCATTAATGAAAACACCACAAAGCATCGTATCCTACTGCGAGAAGTGTACCTTATTTGAGTACTTCATTTATGGGTGGTAACTATTAAAGAAAACACCACAAAGCATCATATCCAACAAAACAAGTGTTTTTTTACCAAAGTACTTCATTTATGACTGGAAACCTTTCAAGAACACTCTACAAAACATTATATCTTACTACGAAAAGAGTATCTTCTCGGTTTACTTTATTTAAGTGTTGTAACCATTTACTAAAACACAACAAAGAAGAATCGAGTACCACTTAAAGTGATTCATGTACAAGTACTTAATTTATGAGTAATTCTGGTCATTGTACTTCATTTATGGGTGGTAACCAATAAAGAAAACACCACAAAGCATCGTACACTACTGCGAGAAGTGTTCCTTATCTAAGCACTTCATTTATGGGTGGTAACCATTCAAGAAAACACCACAAAGCGTCATATCCGACTAAGAAGTATTTTTTTATCATAGTGCTTCATTTATGTGTGGTAACCATTCAAAAACACTCGACAAAACATTATATCTTACTACAAAAAGAGTTTCTTCTTCGAGTACATCATTTAAGTGTTGTAATCATTCAATAAAACACAACGAAGAAGCATCGAGTACCACTCTAAGTGGTTCATGTACGAGTACTTAATTTATGAATAATTCTGCTCATACTACTTCATTTATGGTTGGTAACCGTTAAAGAAAACACAACAAAGCATCGTATCCTACTGCGAGAAGTGTATCTTATCTGAGTACTTCATTTATGAGTGGTAACTATTAAAGAAAACATCACAAAGCATCATATCCTACAAAGCAAGTGTTTTTTTTACCATAGTACTTCATTTATGAGTGGAAACCATTCAGGAACACACTACAAAGCATTATATCTTACAACGAAAAGAGTTTCTTCTCCAAGTACATTATTTAAGGGTTGTAACCATTCACTAAAACACAACGAAGAAGCAACGAGTACCACCCGAAGTGTTTCATGTCCGAGTACTCAATTTTTGAGTAATTATGGTCATAGTACTTCATTTATGGGCGGTAACCATTAAAGAAAATACCACAAAGCTTCGTACCCTACTGCAAGAAGAGTTCCTAATCTGAGTACTTCATTTATGAGTGGTAATCATTATAGAAAACTCCACAAAACATACATCATATCCATTTAAGAAATGTTTTTTTATCATAGTGCTTCGTTAATGAGTGGTAATCTTTCAAGATCACTCTACAAAGCAATATATCTTACAAGGAAAAGATTTTCCTATCTGAGTAGTTCATTTAAGTTTTGTAAACATTCACTAAACACAACAAAGAAGCATCGAGTACCACTCTAAGTGCTTAATATACAAGTACTTAATTAATGAGTAATTATGGTCATAGTACTTCATTTAAGAAAACACCACAAAGCTTCGTACAATACTGCGAGAAGTGTTCGTTATCTGAGTACTTCATTTTGTTAGGGTTTTGCCATGTGTAAAGATGCGGAATTTTAAAATTTTTTACACAAAACCCATGTTTGCCCAAGGATCAATTGCATAGATCAATTTAAAACACAAGATCATCATAAAAGAACAATAAAGATTCGACCTTTATGATGTGTAGTCGCGATCCTCTTTCTCCAACCGACAGCAAGAGATCGCAAGCTCCCCAAGCGTGAAGCCTCTACAAGGAGCGCACCCCGACAAGACGAAGCACGACTGCTAGATCATCAATGGAAGGGTTTTCTCTCTCTTTAGGGTTCTCAACACATGAGAGAGAGAGGAGATGAATCTAGGGTTAGGTTTTGGATGTTAACCAGGGAATAACCGTCTTAGATCTCTGTCTAATCTCTGGAAAACGATTATCAACCTCAACCTGGTCCCTTCTATTTATAGCAGAAGGTCAGAAACCGACTTAACCTGAACCGACTTGCTTCCTGCGGTCCGCAGGGCCCTCCTGCGGTCCGTAGGGACAGCCTGCGTCCAGTTAAACCGACATAATCAAGCACTCTCAGCCCAGCGGCCCGCTGGACCCTCCTGCGCCCCGTTGGTAGTGCCCTGCGGCCAGCAGGACCCTCACGCGGCCCGCAGGCAACCTGCATAAATGCAGATTTTGATTGTTTCTGATCCAAAACCAAACCCTTATTCAAATCCATTTAATTATGTCCCACATAATTAATTTATTCCATGCTTCAGTCCTATCTTAAGGTGTGACCCTGTAGGACCCATGTCTTGATCAGCAGTAAATAAATAAATATTCACAAGTTCATAATTGGCATCTAGCAATGCATTATGAACATCTGATCAAACACAGACATTATGATCCCTTATATCTTTTTATATTAATTCCTTTGTCACATGATAACCAATGTTCAATGTCAAGACTAGGTTTAAGTCATTCTTGACAATTAAATCACTTTCTTGATCTCCAATGCATAATCATCCATTTGTATTATCCCATAATCACAAATGTGCGCATGATAATTACCATTGCATCAAGGGGCCCAGGGATATCATTGCTTTTACAAGAAGTAAAAGGGACAAATGATCATTGTGATAATCTTACAGCTCTTGACATAATCTATGTATATTGACAAACTATCTTTATAACACTCGGTTAAAAGTGCGTTTGATAATTGCACAAATATACACAAATTATTCAAGACTATAAACTATCTCAATGAAAAGAATCAATATTATTTGTGACATGCTAATGACTTACACAAATCCTATAGCAAGTCAACGCGGGTCATGTCCAATATCATGTATCCCATACATATATTCGTGTGATTGATTAGATACCCCGTATCAATGATCTGTGAAACATGATCACATATCAATCCACACACTAGCTTATATATTCAAGCAGTGTTCCTTGCTGATGATTTAGCTAGGGACATATTTAGAGTTATAAAACTTAAAAGAGTTTCACAATTCCAAGTTATCAACACAAATGATCTAGTAATACATTTATAACTCAAGGAACAAGATAAAATATCCAATGCATATGACAAAAACAAGAGTACAATAATTGGTCCTCTAGGCCATTATTCCAACAATCTCCCACTTGGACTAGAGCCAATCAGATATCCCATATCCAAACTCTATCCCTTACAGTCATAGAAGCCAATCTCTCATGACCCGTATTCCCATAGCTCGAACATGCCTCTCATGTTTGACTAAGGGAAGTGGTTTTGTTAGTGGATCAGCTGTGTTACTGTCCGTGCCTACTTTACACATTTTTATGTCTCCCTGTTCAACAAGCTCACGAATCAAGTGATACTTGCGCTTGATGTGCATAGTCCTCTTGCTGGACCTATGATCCTTTGCGTTAGCAATTGCTCCCGTGTTATCGCAATAGAGCTCCACCGGCTCTACAATGCTGGGAACCACACCAAGTTCATCAATGAACTCTCTTATCCACACTCCCATTTTGCCTGCCTCGCAAGCAGCCATATACTCAGCCTCAACGGTGGAATCAGCAGTGCTGCTCTGCTTGGAACTCTTCCAACAGATAGCTCCACCATTAAGTGAGTAAATATACCCTGTCTGTGACCTCGAGTCATCACGGTCGGTCTGGAAGCTAGCATCACAGTACCCTGTAACTGCGAGATGCTCCTCACCACCATAGACTAAGATCAGATCCTTAGTTCTTCTCAAGTACTTAAGGATATTCTTAACAGCTGTCCAATGATCCTCCCCGGGATCTTTCTGAAATCTGCTAGTCATGCTCAATGCATACGACACATCTGGGCGAGTACATAACATGGCATACATGATGGATCCTATGGCCGAAGCATACGGAATCCCACTCATTCTATCTCTTTGCTCACGTGTTTTCGGACACTGAGATTCGCTAAGAGATATGCCATGCGACATAGGTAAGAATCCTCTCTTGGAATCTTGCATGTTGAACCTCTCCAACACTTTCCCTATGTATGTACTTTGACTCAAACCTATGAGTCTCTTCGATCTATCTCGATAGATCTGGATACCTAGAATATAGGTAGCCTCACCCAGGTCTTTCATCGAGAACACCCTGCTCAACGATGATTTAACAGACTCAAGCATAGGAACATCATTTCCTATTAGCAGAATGTCATCCACATACAACACCAGAAATACAATAGTGCTCCCACTCAATTTCTTGTAAACACAAGGTTCTTTTGGATTTCTGACGAAGTCCAATTTCTTGATCTCATCATCAAACCTTATGTTCCAACTCCGAGATGCTTGCTTAAGTCCATAAATGGACTTCTTAAGCTTGCACACCTTCTCAGCCTGTCTTGGATCGGCAAAACCGTCGGGCTGTACCATGTACACGCCCTCATCAAGAACCCCGTTCAAGAATGCGGTTTTGACATCCATCTGCCATATCTCATAGTCATGAAATGCAGCAATAGCTAGAAGGATCCGAATTGATTGAAATTTGGCAACAGGTGAGAAAGTCTCATCATAATCGATCCCCTCGATTTGTGTGAAACCTTTCGCTACCAACCGTGCTTTATACACAGTCAAGTTGCCATCCATGTCGGTCTTTCTCTTAAAGACCCATTTGTTCTTGACAGGTTTTACCCCATCAGGCAGATCAACCAGGTCCCACACATGGTTATCTTCCATGGATTGCAATTCGGATTTCATGGCTCCCAGCCATTTATCGGAGTCATCTCTTGACATTGCATCATTGTAGGTCAAGGGTTCGATATCATCAACATGTAATATCTCGTGGAATCCCAAATACCTCTCAGGTAGTCGGACCACTCTCCCCGATCTTCTAACATTTGGTACCTGCTGAACTTGTTCCTCAGCCCCGCTTGGAACGTGTTCAGCTTCAGTTTGACCCGAAGCATCAGGTAGTGGGTCTCGAATTTCTTCGAGTGTTACCTTGCTCCCACTACTTTCTTTGGAAAGGAACTCTTCCTCCAAGAAAGTATCATGTCGTGCAACAAATACTTTGTTGTCCGACTTATGATAGAAGTGATAACCCTTGGTTTCCCTTGGGTAACCTATAAAGAAGCATTTATCAGATTTAGGATCAAGCTTGTCAGATGTTAATCGCTTAACAAAGACCTCGCAACCCCAAATCTTGAGAAACGACAAGTTAGGGACCCTCCCTGTCCACATCTCATATGGAGTCTTGTCTACTGTTTTGGTGGGTACCCTGTTAAGGGTAAAAGCAGCAGTTTCTAGAGCATACCCCCAAAAGGACAAAGGTAGTTCCGCACGACTCATCATGGACCGTACCATGTCTAACAATGTACGGTTCCTCCGCTCGGACACACCATTCCATTGTGGTGTTCCAGGTGGAGTCAACTGTGGAATGATCCCACACTGCTTAAGGTGATCTTTAAACTCATTGCTCAGGTATTCGCCACCACGATCCGATCGTAGTGCTTTAATCTTCTTCTCAAGTTGATTTTCGACTTCACTTTGGAACTCCTTAAATTTCTCCAAGGATTCCGACTTATGTCTCATCAGAAAGACATAGCCATATCTACTGTAATCATCAGTAAATGTAATGAAGTACGAATACCCGCCTCTTGCACTAGTCCCAAAAGGACCACATACATCAGTATGAACAAGTGCTAAGAGTTCAGTGGCCCTTTCATTGTACTTATTGAAAGGTGCTTTGGTCATCTTCCCAAGTAAACATGACTCGCATCGGTCCATTGACTCCCAGTCAAATTGACCTAGAAGTCCATCATCTTGGAGCTTCTTGATGCGTTTCTCGTTTATATGACCCAAGCGACAATGCCACAAAAAACATGAGTTATTATCACTTATTTTGAGTCGTTTAGTATTTATGTTGTTGATGGGCGTTCCTTGGTCTATCACATACAAACCATTCACAAAGGAAGCGCTAGCATAATATAAACCATTACTACTAATGGTGCAACATCTGTTCTTAAAAGCAAACTCAAAACCATGAGAATCTAAACAAGACACAGATATAATGTTTTTGCTAGCACAAGGAACATAATAAACACTAAAAAGTTCTATTATTAGCCCAGATGGTAAAATCAACTCCAAGTCTCCTACAGCTACAGCCGCAACAAGCGCGCCATTGCCAAACTTGAGTTGCATTTCACCCTTTGCAAGTCTCCTAATTCTTTTGAGCACCTTCATATTTGAACAAATATGAGCGCCTGCTCCTGAATCCACGATCCAGGAACTAGAAGAGGAAATAGCAAAGTTTATTTCAACAACATTAATACCTGAAGATGCCACCCTGGCAGTCTTCTGTTCCTCAAGGAACTTCGGACACTCCCGCTTGAAATGACCCTTGCCATTACAGTGGAAGCAAACCGTGTCCGCGGTAGGTGTGGAAAGCTTCACTGGCTTAGGTGTGCTCTTGCTCCCAGCTTGAGCGCTCCCTTTGCCTCCGGTCTTAGCCTTCTTTTTCTTCTTGCCCTTCTTACCAACCTTCTTGCCAGCTTTGTTCACCGCCATGACCTCAGGAGCCTTCCTGATGGACGACTCAGCCGTGGAGAGCATGGAGTGCAACTCATTCAACGGCTTTAGTTCTCCCGCCATGTTGTAGTTCATCTTGAACATACTATAGCTGGGAGGCAGAGAATGAAGGATCATGTCTGTGGCCATCTCTAGGTCTATCTTGTAGTTCAGCTTCCCAAGCTGCTCTACCAGACTGATCATCTTTTGGACATGTGGACGAACTGAGGCCCCCTCAGCCATCCTGCACTCAAAGAGCTCCATTGCCACACGATGTTTCTCAACACGGGCTGGCTCTTGATACATGCCCTTGAGCTCTTGTATCATCTCATAAGCTGTCCAATCTTCCAACCGACGCTGCAGGTCGGGTGTCATGGACACGAGCATGAGACAGCTCACTTCATTCGAGTCATCTCTAAGTTGATCATATTCATTCTTTTCAGCGCGTGAAGCGTTAGCAGCAGGTGGGTCAGGTAAAGGAGCATACAGAACATGCTCTTTCTTTTGGTGTTTTAGGACAATTTTCAGATTACGATACCAATCGTTGAAATTAGTACCGTCCAATTTGTTTTGTTCCAGGACAGATGAAAGTGGGTAGGAGTGTGTTTTAGAAGCCATTATCTAAAAGACATAAAAAAATAAAGATTTAGTCTTTGTCATATGTTTTAGTGTTCACAAACTTTAAGATGAACACACCTACTGTACAATCATGTGTGATGTCCCTTGTACAGCAGGGCCGAGATCCATATTTTACCAAATCAAGCCAGCGTCGGCGTGAAACTTGAAAAGGGTTTATTTAGGTAAGACTCCCAGTCTAATCATGTGCCCCGCAACATGACTCTCGGTGTGTCAGAAGCATACCTCGTATGAATTGACACTACGCATTAGGGCTCAGCGGCGGCATGACAACCCTACTAGACAAACCTCACTCTATGTGCCCCGCACGACCCCAACTCCCAAAGGATAAAAGGAGATGCCTACTGAGTAGGAACACATCAACCTAATGCCAATGGTTTGAAAGGGATAGAGTAGGAAGTGCGTTACGCTCTAGTTTTTAAGGGGACGGTTGTTTATTAATATGTTCAGTTGGTTCAAGTCTGGTTAAGCATACACCCATACTTTTAAGACTCACAACTACGGACTCAACATAAAAATAAACAATAACAAGCAGGGGATCAATTACATCCCATGCAATCAATCAAGCATTGAGTAGTATGGCATCTTGATATGTCTTGAAGCGCCCTTGCACACCATGGTAAAAGCTCCACCTATCTAGGATCCTATCTATGTGTAAATCTAAATCCTTACTCTCTCAGAAATAAATAAAATACATAGACTATCCTAATAGGCATGCAAGCCCCAAATCACAAATATTGGCTTTTAACATTTGCCATTAATTAATGAAATAGATTAATTATCATGGGGCACCTTAGGCCGCTTACACACATCAATCATATCAATCAATTACAACACACAAGGCATTGATCATTTGCCATACTACTCAATTCCCTGCAAAATAGAGTTAGTATGGTGCGCCATATCACACAAATGGCACACCTTTCATGTAATCACATGCAATCTATGCATATAACCCTTGTGTTTTCCCAAAACAATGATTTTTCTAAAAATAACATTACTATGTACTCTCGTTCCCAACCAGAGGCCAAAAATAACTTCCCTGCGGTCCGCTGGAGGACCCTGCGGTCCGCAGGCAACCATGGTATCCTCTGTTTCCCAAACAGATGGAAAAATAACTGCCCTGCGGTCCGCTGGAGGACCCTGCGGTCTGCAGGCAGCCCCTGCGACCCGCAGGTGGTCCCTGCGGCCCGCAGGCAGAGTCGGTTTTCTGGTTTCTTCTCCGTTTCCCAAACAGAAAAGATTAAATACCCAATTCTAACCCTAGAATCGTATTTAACTACCAGAAATACTTAAACAAGTCATTCTAAATAAAATAATCCCATTAATTTATTCAAACTTATCAAAGTAATCTAGAATTCAACTCTTAGGATCTCAAAAGACCGAAAGACTCAATTCCTTATAGATCCCATCTATAAAACAGTTCTAAACAGATCTTAAATGCAAATCCTATGCTCTGATACCACTGTTAGGGTTTTGCCATGTGTAAAGATGCGGAATTTTAAAATTTTTTACACAAAACCCATGTTTGCCCAAGGATCAATTGCATAGATCAATTTAAAACACAAGATCATCATAAAAGAACAATAAAGATTCGACCTTTATGATGTGTAGTCGCGATCCTCTTTCTCCAACCGACAGCAAGAGATCGCAAGCTCCCCAAGCGTGAAGCCTCTACAAGGAGCGCACCCCGACAAGACGAAGCACGACTGCTAGATCATCAATGGAAGGGTTTTCTCTCTCTTTAGGGTTCTCAACACATGAGAGAGAGAGGAGATGAATCTAGGGTTAGGTTTTGGATGTTAACCAGGGAATAACCGTCTTAGATCTCTGTCTAATCTCTGGAAAACGATTATCAACCTCAACCTGGTCCCTTCTATTTATAGCAGAAGGTCAGAAACCGACTTAACCTGAACCGACTTGCTTCCTGCGGTCCGCAGGGCCCTCCTGCGGTCCGTAGGGACAGCCTGCGTCCAGTTAAACCGACATAATCAAGCACTCTCAGCCCAGCGGCCCGCTGGACCCTCCTGCGCCCCGTTGGTAGTGCCCTGCGGCCAGCAGGACCCTCACGCGGCCCGCAGGCAACCTGCATAAATGCAGATTTTGATTGTTTCTGATCCAAAACCAAACCCTTATTCAAATCCATTTAATTATGTCCCACATAATTAATTTATTCCATGCTTCAGTCCTATCTTAAGGTGTGACCCTGTAGGACCCATGTCTTGATCAGCAGTAAATAAATAAATATTCACAAGTTCATAATTGGCATCTAGCAATGCATTATGAACATCTGATCAAACACAGACATTATGATCCCTTATATCTTTTTATATTAATTCCTTTGTCACATGATAACCAATGTTCAATGTCAAGACTAGGTTTAAGTCATTCTTGACAATTAAATCACTTTCTTGATCTCCAATGCATAATCATCCATTTGTATTATCCCATAATCACAAATGTGCGCATGATAATTACCATTGCATCAAGGGGCCCAGGGATATCATTGCTTTTACAAGAAGTAAAAGGGACAAATGATCATTGTGATAATCTTACAGCTCTTGACATAATCTATGTATATTGACAAACTATCTTTATAACACTCGGTTAAAAGTGCGTTTGATAATTGCACAAATATACACAAATTATTCAAGACTATAAACTATCTCAATGAAAAGAATCAATATTATTTGTGACATGCTAATGACTTACACAAATCCTATAGCAAGTCAACGCGGGTCATGTCCAATATCATGTATCCCATACATATATTCGTGTGATTGATTAGATACCCCGTATCAATGATCTGTGAAACATGATCACATATCAATCCACACACTAGCTTATATATTCAAGCAGTGTTCCTTGCTGATGATTTAGCTAGGGACATATTTAGAGTTATAAAACTTAAAAGAGTTTCACAATTCCAAGTTATCAACACAAATGATCTAGTAATACATTTATAACTCAAGGAACAAGATAAAATATCCAATGCATATGACAAAAACAAGAGTACAATAATTGGTCCTCTAGGCCATTATTCCAACACATTTATGGGTGTAACCATTAAAGAAAACACCACAAAGCGCCATTACCTACTATGTAGTATTTTTTTTTATCATAGTACTTCATTTATGAGTGGAAACCTTTCAAGAACACTCTACAAAATATTATATCTTACTACGAAAAGAGTTTGTTCTCGGAGTACTTTATTTAAGTATTGTAACCATTTACTAAAACACAACAAAGAAGCATCGAGTACCACTCTAAGTGATTCATGTACAAGTACTTAATTTATGAGTAATTATGGTCATTGTACTTCATTTATGGGTGGTAACAAATAAAGAAAACACCACAAAGCTTCGTACACTACTGCGAGAAGTGTTCATTATCTGAGAACTTCATTTATGGGTGGTAATCATTAAAGAAAACACCACAAAGCGTCATATCCTACTAAGAAGTATTTTTTTTATCATAGTGCTTCATTTATGAGTGTTAACCATTCAAAAACACTCTACAAAAAGCATTATATCTTACTACAAAAAGAGTTTCTTCTTCGAGTACATCATTTAATTGTTGTAATCATTCAATAAAACATAACGAAGAAGCAACGAGTACCACCCCAAGTGTTTCATGTCCGAGTACTTCATTTTTGAGTAATTATGATCATAGCACTTCATTTATGGGCAGTAACCATTAAAGAAAATACCACAAAGCTTCGTACCCTACTGAACAAGAGTTCCTAATCTGAGTACTTCATTTATGAGTGGTAATCATTACAGAAAACACTCCAAAACATACATCATATCCTTTTAAGAAATGTTGTTTGTCATAGTTCTTCGTTAATGAGTGGTAATCTTTCAAGACCACTCTACAAAGCAATATATCTTACAAGCAAAAGAGTTTCATATCTGAGTACTTTATTTAAGTTTTGTAATCATTCAGTAAAACACAACAAAGAAGCATCGAGTACCACTCTAAGTTCTTAATGAACAAGTACTTAATTTATGAATAATTCTGGTCATAGTACTTCATTTATGGGTGGTAACCATTTAAGAAAACACCACAAAGTATCATATCAAACGAAGAAGTG
Source organism: Eleocharis quinqueflora (assembly GCA_964058865.1). Classification (NCBI taxonomy): domain Eukaryota; kingdom Viridiplantae; phylum Streptophyta; class Magnoliopsida; order Poales; family Cyperaceae; genus Eleocharis; species Eleocharis quinqueflora. The sequence goes on along the minus strand of CAXKVX010003662.1, from coordinate 23,547 downwards.
TTTCTGATCATAATGCTTCAAATATGAGTGGTAACCTTTCAAAAACAATCTATAAAGCATTATATCTTACTACGAAAAGAGTATCTTCTCGGATTACTTTATTTAAGTGTTGTAACCATTTACTAAAACACAACAAAGAAGAATCGAGTACCACTTTAAGTGCTTGATGTACAAGTACTTAATTTATTAGTAATTCTGGTCATTGTACATCATTTATGGGTGCTAACCATTAAAGAAAACACCACAAAGCATCATATCCTACAAAGCAAGTGTTTTTTTACCACATTACTTTATTTATGAGTGGAAACATTTCAAGAACACTCTACAAAACATTATATCTTACTACGAAAATAGTTTTTTCTCGGAGTACTTTATTTAAGTGTTGTAACCGTTTACTAAAACACAACAAAGAAGCATCGAGTACCACTCTAAGTGATTCATGTACAAGTACTTAATTTATGAGTAATTCTGGTCATTGTACTTCATTTATGGGTGGTAACCAATAAATAAAACACCACAAAGCTTCGTACACTACTGCGAGAAGTGTTCCTTATCTAAGCACTTCATTTATGGGTGGTAACCATTCAAGAAAATACCACAAAGCATCATATCCGACTAAGAAGTATTTTTTTATCATAGTGCTTCATTTATGTGTGGTAACCATTCAAAAACACTCTACAAAGCATTATATCTTACTACAAAAAGAGTTTCTTCTTCGAGTACATCATTTAAGTGTTGTAATCATTCAATAAAACACAACGAAGAAGCATCGTGTACCACTATAAGTGCTTCATATACGAGTACTTAATTTATGAATAATTCTGCTCGTAGTATTTCATTTATGGTTGGTAACCATTAAAGAAAACACAACAAAGCATCGTATCCTACTTCGAGAAGTGTAACTTATCTGAGTACTTCATTTATGAGTGGTAACTATTAAAGAAAACACCACAAAGCATCATATCCTACAAAGCAAGTGTTTTTTTTACCATAGTACTTCATTTATGAGTGGAAACCTTTTAGGAACACACTACAAAGTATTATATCTTACAACGAAAAGAGTTTCTTCTCCAAGTATATTATTTTAGAGTTGTAACCATTCACTAAACACAACGAAGAAGCAACGAGTACCACCCCAAGTGTTTCATGTCCGAGTACTTAATTTTTGAGTAATTATGGTCATAGTACTTCATTTATGGGCGGTAACCATTAAAGAAAATAACACAAAGCTTCGTACCCTACTGCAAGAAGAGTTCCTAATCTGAGTACTTCATTTATGAGTGGTAATCATTATAGAAAACACCACAAAACATACATCATATCCTTTTAAGAAATGTTTTTTTTATCATAGTGCTTCGTTAATGAGTGCTAATCTTTCAAGATCACTCTACAAAGCAATATATCTTACAAGGAAAAGATTTTCATATCTTAGTACTTCATTTAAGTTTTGTAATCATTCACTAAAACACAACAAAGAAGCATCGAGTACCACTTTAAGTGCTTAATGAACAAGTACTTAATTAATGAGTAATTATGGTCATAGTACTTCATTTATGGGTGGTAACCATTTAAGAAAACACCACAAAGCTTCGTACAATACTGCGAGAAGTGTTCGTTATCTGAGTACTTCATTTAAGGGTGGTAACCATTAAAGAAAACACCACAAATCGCCATTACCTACTATGTAGTATTTTTTTTTATCATAGTACTTCATTTATGAGCGGAAACCTTTCAAGAACACTCTACAAAATATTATATCTTACTACGAAAAGAGTTTGTTCTCGGAGTACTTTATTTAAGTGTTTTAACCATTTACTAAAACACAACATAGAAGCATCGAGTACCACTCTAAATGATTCATGTACAAGTACTTAATTTATGAGTAATTATGGTCATTGTACTTCATTTATGGGTGGTAACCAATAAAGAAAACACCACAAAGCTTCGTACACTACTGCGATAAGTGTTTCTTATCTGAGCACTTCATTTATGGGTGGTAACCATTAAAGAAAACACCACAAAGCGTCATATCCTACTAAGAAGTATTTTTTTATCATAGTGCTTCATTTATGAGTGGTAACCATTCAAAAACACTCTACAAAAAGCATTATATCTTACTACAAAAAGAGTTTCGTCTTCGAGTACATCATTTAAGTGTTGTAATCATTCAATAAAACACAACGAAGAAGCATCGAGTACCACTCTAAGTGCTTCATGTACGAGTACTTAATTTATTAATAATTCTGCTCATACTACTTCATTTATGGTTGGTAACCATTAAAGAAAACACAACAAAGCATCGTATCCTACTGCGATAAGTGTACCTTATCTGAGTACTTCATTTATGAGTGGTAACTATTAAAGAAAATATCACAAAGCATCATATCCTACAAAGCAAGTGTTTTTTTTACCATAGTACTTCATTTATGAGTGGAAACCATTCAGGAACACACTACAAAGCATTATATCTTACAACGAAAAGAGTTTCTTCTCCAAGTACTCTATTTAAGTGTTGTAACCATTCACTAAAACACAACGAAGAAGCAACGAGTACCACCCCAAGTGTTTCATGTCCGAGTACTTAATTTTTGAGTAATTATGGTCATAGTACTTCATTTATGGGCGGTAACCATTAAAGAAAATACCACAAAGCTTCGTACCCTACTGCAAGAAGAGTTCCTAATATGAGTACTTCATTTATGAGTGGTAATCATTACAGAAAACACCACAAAAAATACAACATATCCCTTTAAGAAATGTTTTTTATCATAGTTCTTCGTTAATTATGGTAATAGTACTTCATTTATGGGCGGTAACCAATAAAGAAAATACCACAAAGCATCGTACCATACTTCAAGAAGAGTTCCTTATCTGAGTACTTCATTTATGAGTGGTGATCATTATAGAAAACCCCACAAAACATACAACATATCCTTTTAAGAAATGCTTCTGATCATAATGCTTCGTTTATGAGTGGTAACCTTTCAATATCACTATACAAAGCATTATATCTTACAAGGAAAAGAGTTTCATATCTGAGTACTTAATTTAAGTATTGTAATCATTCACTAAAACACAACAAAGAAACATCGAGTACCACTCTAAGTGCTTAATGAACAAATACTTAATTTATGAGTAATTCTGGTCATAGTACATCATTTATGGGTGGTAACCATTTAAGAAAACACCACGAAGCTTCGTACACTACTGCGAGAAGTGTTCGTTATCTGAGTACTTCATTTATGTGTGGTAACCATTAGAGAAAACACCACAAAGCGTCAAATCCTACTATGAAGTATTTTTTATCATAGTGCTTCATTTATGAGTGGTAACCTTTCAAAAACACTCTAAAAAGCATTATATCTTACTACAAAAAGAGTTTCTTCAACGAGTACTTCATTTAACTATTGTCATCATTCACTAATACACAACAAAGAAGCATCGAGTACCACTCTAAGTGCTTCATGTACGAGTACTTAATTTATGAATAATTCTGCTCAAAGTACTTCATTTATGGTTGGTAACCATTAAAGAAAACACCACAAAACATCGTATCCTATTGCGAGAATTGTACCTTATCTGAGTACTTCCTACAAAGTAAGTGTTTTTTTATTTATCATAGTACTTCATTTATGAGTGGAAACCTTTTAATAACACTCTACAAAGTACTATATTTTACTACGAAAAGAGTTTCTTCTCCAAATACTTTATTTAAGTGTTATAACCATTCACTAAAACACAACGAAGAAGCAACGAGTACCACCCTAAGTGTTTCATGTCCGAGTACTTAATTTTTGAGTAATTATGATCATAGTACTTCATTTATGGGCGGTAACCATTAAAGAAAATACCACAAAGCTTCGTATCCTACTGCAAGAAGAGTTCCTAATCTGAGTACTTCATTTATGAGTGGTAATCTTTCAAGATCACTATACAAAGCATTATATCTTACAAGGAAAATAGTTTCCTATCTGAGTACTTCATTAAAGTGTTCTAATCATTCACTAAAACTCAACACAGAAGCATCGAGTACCACTCTAAGTGCTTAATGAACAAGTACTTAATATATGAGTAATTCTGGTCATAGTACTTCATTTATGGATGGTAAACATTTAAGAAAATACCACAAAGCTTCGTACACTACTGCGAGAAGTGTTCGTTTTCTGAGTACTTCATTTATGTGTGTTAACCATTAAAGAAAATACCACAAAGTATCATATCAAACTAAGAAGTGTTTCTGATCATAATGCTTCATTTATGAGTGGTAACCTTTCAAAAATACTCTACAAAGCATTGTATCTTACTACGAAAAGAGTTTCTTCTCGGAGTACTTTATTTAAGTGTTGTAACCATTTACTAAAACACAACAAAGAAGCATCGAGTCCCACTCTAAGTGCTTCATGTACAAGTACTTCATTTATGGGTGGTAACCACTAAAGAAAACACCACAATGCTTCGTACACTACTGCGAGAAGTGTTCCTTATCCGAGAACTTCATTTATGGGTGGTAACCATTAAAGAAAATACCACAAAGCGTCATATCCTACAAAGCAAGTGTTTTTTATCATAGTACTTCATTTATTAGTGGAAACCTTCCAAGAACACTCTACAAAGTATTATATCTTACTTCGAAAAGAGTTTCTTCTCCAAGTTATTTTATTTAAGTGTTGTAAGCATTCACTAAAACACAACAAAGAAGCAACGAGTACCACCCTAAGTATTTCATGACCGAGTACTTAATTTTTGAGTAATTATGGTCATAGTACTTCAATTATGGGCAGTAACCATTAAACAAAATATCACAAAGCATCGTACCATACTGCAAGAAGTGTTCCTAATCTGAGTACTTCAATTATGAGTGGTAATCATTATAGAAAATGCCACACAACATACATCATATCCTTTTAAGAAATGTTTCTGATCATAGTGCTTCTTTAATGAGTGGTAATCTTTCAAGATCCTTCTACAAAGTATTATATATTACAATGAAAAGAGTTTCATATCTGAGTACTTCATTTAAGTATTGTAATCATTCACTAAAACACAAGAAAGAAGAATCGAGTATCACTCTAAGTGCTTAATGAACAAGTACTTAATTTATGAGTAATTTTGGTCATAGTACTTCATTTATGGGTGGTAACCATTTAAGAAAATACCACAAAGCTTCGTACACTACTGCGAAAAGTGTTCGTTATCTGAGTACTTCATTTATGTGTGTTAATCATTAAAGAAAATACCACAAAGTATCAAATCCTACTAAGAAGTGTTTCTGATCATAATGCTTCAATTATGATTGGTAACCTTTCAAAAATACTCTACAAAGCATTGTATCTTACTACGAAAAGAGTTTCTTCTCGGAGTACTTTATTTAAGTGTTGTAACCATTTATTAAAACACAATAAAGAAGCATCGTGTACCACTCTAAGTGTTTCATGTACAAGTACTTCATTTATGAGTAATACTGGTCATAGTACTTCATTTATGGGCGGTAACCACTAAAGAAAACACCACAAAGCTTCGTACACTACAGCGAGAAGTGTTCCTTATCTCAGAACCTCATTTATGGATGGTAACCATTAAAGAAAAAACACCACAAAGCGTCATATCCTACTAAGAAGTATTTTTTATCATAGTGCTTCATTTATGAGTGGTAACCTTTCAAAAACACTCTACAAAGCATTATATCTTACTACAAAAAGAATTTCTTCTTCGAGTTCTTCATTTAAGTGTTGTGATCATTCACTAAAAGACAACGAAGAAGCATCGAGTACCACTCTAAGTGCTTCATGTACGAGTACTTAATTTATGAATAATTCGGCTCATAGTACTTCATTTATGGTTGGTAACCATTAAAGAAAACAACACAAAGCATTGTATCCTACTATGAGAAGTGTACCTTATCTGAGTACTTCATTTATGGGTGGTAACTATCAAAGAAAACACCACAAAGCATCATATCCTACAAAACAAGTGTTTTTTTTATCATAGTACTTCATTTATGAGTGGAAACCTTTCAAGAACACTCTACAAAGTATTATATCTTTCTTCGAAAAGAGTTTCTTCTCCAAGTTATTTTATTTAAGTGTTGTAACCATTCACTAAAACACAACGAAGAAGCAACGAGTACCACCCGAAGTGTTTCATGTTCGAATACTTAATTTTTGAGTAATTATGGTCATAGTACTTCATTTATGGGCGGTAACCATTAAAGAAAATACCACAAAGCATCATACCCTATTGCAAGAATAGTTCCTTATTTGAGTACTTTATTTATGAGTGGTAATCATTATAGAAAACGCCACACAACATACATCATATCCTTTTAAGAAATGTTTCTGATCATTGTGCTTCATTAATTTGTGGTAATCTTTCATGATCCCTCTACAAAGTATTCTATCTTACAAGGAAAAGAGTTTCATATCTGAGTACTTCATTTAAGTGTTGTAATCATTCACTAAAACACAACAAAGAAACATCGAGTACCACTCTAAGGGTCCGTTTGGCAAATCAATGAATAGCACTATAATAGTGGTAAAAGTAGAATAGTTTTTAGAATAGTGTAATTTTGGAATAGTGGTAGAAGAGTGGTATTCTTGACTATTCCGAAGAGCAAAATTGTCGTTTGGCAAATGTTAATTGGAATAGTAGAAATATTGATAATTATGATATAATATAGTATTGATAACAATAATAAACTAAATAATATAATAAATTAACAATAATATGCATTATTTTTCAAAATAAATAAAAATAATAAAATTGAGATAATAATAATAAAATAATAATAATAACAATAAAGTAATAAAAATGATGAAATATTATAATCCTAATAAAAATAATAATAAATAACAAATAATGATAAATAATAATAATAATAAATAATAATAATAATATAATAATAATAATGATGAAATATTATAATACTAATAAAATAATAATACTAATAATAAATTATAATAAATAAGAATAATAATAAAAATAAATAATAATAAAAATAATATAATAATTATTATCATAAGTATTAATAAAATAATAATGATGATGAAATATTATAATATTAATAATAACAATAATAATAAATAAATAATAATAATAATACTAATAATGATGAAATAATATAATACTAATAAAATAAGAATAATAATAAATAATAAATAATAATAAATAAAATAATAATACTAATAATGATGAAATATTATAAGACTAATAAAATAATAATAATATTATAAATAAAAATAATAATAAAATATATAATAATAATATAATAATAAAATAATAATAATGATTAAATAATATAATACTAATTATAAATAATAATAACAATAATAATATATAATAATGAATAAAATAATAATAATGACGATGAAATATTATAATACTAATAAAATAATAATAATAATAATAAATAAGAATAAAGATAAAATAATAATAATGATGAAATATTATAATACTAATAAATAATAATAATAATAATAATAATAAAAATAATAATAATAGTAATGATGAAATATTAAAATACAATAAAATAATAATAATAATAAATAATAATAAATAAATAAAATATAATAATAATATGTGTTATATTCAGTAATAATAAAATTAAATAATAAATAGGATATAATAAAATATTATTAATTACTAAATACAATACAACATAATCAAATATTAATAAATAGGATATAACCATTCACTAAAACACAACGAAGAAACATCGAGTACCACTCTAAGTGATTCATGTACGAGTACTTAATTTATGAGTAATTCTGGTCATAGTACTTAATTTATGGGTGGTAACCTTTAAAGAAAACACCACAAAGTATTGTACCCTACTGCGAGAAGTGTTTCTTATCTGAGTACTTCATTTATGGGTGGTAACTACTAAAGAAAACACCACAAAGTATCATATCCTACTAAGAAGTGTTTCTAATCATAGTTTTTCATTTATGAGTGATAACCTTTCAAGAAAACATTACAAAGAATCAAATCTTAACAAGATAAATATTTCTTCCCCGGCTACTTCTTTTTAGTGTTATAACCATTCACTAAAACACAACGAAGAAGTACCGAGTACCACTCTAAGTGCTTCATGTACGAGTACTTAATTTATGAGTAATTCTGCTCATAGTACTTCTTTTATGGGTTGTAACCATTAAAGAAAATACCACAAAGCTTCTTACACTACTGCGAGAAGTGTTTCTTATCTGAGTACTTCATTTATGGGTGTTAACCATTAAAGAAAACACCACAAAGCATCATATCCTACTAGAAAGTTTTTCTGATCATAGTGCTTTATTAATGAGTGGTAACCTGTCAAGAACACTCTACAAAGCTTTATATCTTACTACGAAAAAAGTTTCTTCTCCGAGTACTTCATTTAAGTGTTGTAACCATTCACTAAAACACAACGAGAAGCATCGAGTACCACTCTAGGTGCTCGATGTTCAAGTACTTAATTTATGAGTAATTATGGTTATAGTACTTCATTTATGGGTGTTAACCATTAAAGAAAACCCTACAAAGCATCGTACCCTACTGCGAGAAGCGTTTCTTATCTGAGTACTTCATTTATGGGTGATAACTACTAAAGAAAACATCACAAAGTATCATATCCTACTAAGAAGTGTTTCTCATCATAGTTTTTCATTTATGAGTGATAACCTATCAAAAAAACTTTACAAAGAATCAAATCTTAACAAGATAAATATATCTTCCCCGGCTACTTCTTTTTAGTGTTACAACCATTCACTAAAACACAACGAAGAAGTACCGAGTACCACTCTAAGTGCTTCATGTACGAGTACTTAATTTATGAGTAATTCTGCTCATAGTACTTTCTTTTATGGGTTGTAACCATTAAAGAAAATACCACAAAGCTTCTTACACTACTGCGAGAAGTGTTTCTTATCTGAGTACTTCATTTATGGGTGTTAACCATTAAAGAAAACACCACAAAGCATCATATCCTACAAAAAAAGTTTTTCTGATCATAGTGCTTCATTAATGAGTGGTAATCTGTCAAGAACACTCTACAAAGCTTTATATCTTACTACGAAAAAAGTTTCTTCTCCGAGTACTTCATTTAAGTGTTGTAACCATTCACTAAAACACAACGAGAAGCATCGAGTACCACTCTAGGTGCTCCATGTTCAAGTACTTAATTTATGAGTAATTCTGGTTACAGTGCTTCATTTATGGGTGTTAACCATTAAAGAAAACCCTACAAAGCATCGTACCCTACTGCGAGAAGCGTTTCTTATCTGAGTACTTCATTTATGGGTGATAACTACTAAAGAAAACACCACAAAGTATCATATCCTACTAAGAAGTGTTTCTGATCATAGTTTTTCATTTATGAGTGATAACCTATCAAAAAAACTTTACAAAGGATCAAATCTTAACAAGATAAATATATCTTCCCCGGCTACTTCTTTTTAGTGTTATAACCATTCACTAAAACACAACGAAGAAGTACCGAGTACCACTCTAAGTGCTTCATGTACGAGTACTTAATTTATGAGTAATTCTGCTCATAGTACTTTCTTTTATGGGTTGTAACCATTAAAGAAAATACCACAAAGCTTCTTACACTACTGCGAGAAGTGTTTCTTATCTGAGTACTTCATTTATGGGTGTTAACCATTAAAGAAAACACCACAAAGCATCATATCCTACAAAAAAGGTTTTTCTAATCATAGTGCTTCATTAATGAGTGGTAATCTGTCAAGAACACTCTACAAAGCTTTATATCTTACTACGAAAAAAGTTTCTTCTCCGAATACTTCATTTAAGTGTTGCAACCATTCACTAAAACACAACGAGAAGCATCGATTACCACTCTAGGTGCTCCATGTTCAAGTACTTAATTTATGAGTAATTCTGGTTATAGTACTTCATTTATGGGTGTTAACCATTAAAGAAAACCCTACAAAGCATCGTACCCTACTGCGAGAAGCGTTTCTTATCTGAGTACTTCATTTATGGGTGATAACTACTACAGAAAACACCACAAAGTATCATATCCTACTAAGAAGTGTTTCTGATCATAGTTTTTCATTTATGAGTGATAACCTATCAAAAAAACTTTACAAAGAATCAAATCTTAACAAGATAAATATATCTTCCCCGGCTACTTCTTTTTAGTGTTACAACCATTCACTAAAACACAACGAATAAGTACCGAGTACCACTCTAAGTGCTTCATGTACGAGTACTTAATTTATGAGTAATTCTGCTCATAGTACTTCTTTTATGGGTTGTAACCATTAAAGAAAATACCACAAAGCTTCTTACACTACTGCGAGAAGTGTTTCTTATCTGAGTACTTCATTTATGGGTGTTAACCATTAAAGAAAACACCACAAAGCATCATATCCTACTAGAAAGTTTTTCTGATCATAGTGCTTTATTAATGAGTGGTAATCTGTCAAGAACACTCTACAAAGCTTTATATCTTACTACGAAAAAAGTTTCTTCTCTGAGTACTTCATTTAAGTGTTGTAACCAATCACTAAAACACAACGAGAAGCATCGAGTACCACTCTAGGTGCTCCATGTTCAAGTACTTAATTTATGAGTAATTATGGTTATAGTACTTCATTTATGGGTGTTAACCATTAAAGAAAACCCTACAAAGCATCGTACCCTACTGCGAGAAGCGTTTCTTATCTGAGTACTTAATTTATGGGTGATAACTACTAAAGAAAACACCACAAAGTATCATATCCTACTAAGAAGTGTTTCTGATCATAGTTTTTCATTTATGAGTGATAACCTATCAAAAAAACTTTACGAAGGATCAAATCTTAACAAGATAAATATATCTTCCCCGGCTACTTCTTTTTAGTGTTATAACCATTCACTAAAACACAACGAAGAAGTACCGAGTACCACTCTAAGTGCTTCATGTACGAGTACTTAATTTATGAGTAATTCTGCTCATAGTACTTTCTTTTATGGGTTGTAACCATTAAAGAAAATACCACAAAGCTTCTTACACTACTGCGAGAAGTGTTTCTTATCTGAGTACTTCATTTATGGGTGTTAACCATTAAAGAAAACACCACAAAGCATCATATCCTACAAAAAAGGTTTTTCTAATCATAGTGCTTCATTAATGAGTGGTAATCTGTCAAGAACACTCTACAAAGCTTTATATCTTACTACGAAAAAAGTTTCTTCTCCGAGTACTTCATTTAAGTGTTGCAACCATTCACTAAAACACAACGAGAAGCATCGATTACCACTCTAGGTGCTCCATGTTCAAGTACTTAATTTATGAGTAATTCTGGTTATAGTACTTCATTTATGGGTGTTAACCATTAAAGAAAACCCTACAAAGCATCGTACCCTACTGCGAGAAGCGTTTCTTATCTGAGTACTTCATTTATGGGTGATAACTACTAAAGAAAACACCACAAAGTATCATATCCTACTAAGAAGTGTTTCTGATCATAGTTTTTCATTTATGAGTGATAACCTATCAAAAAAACTTTACAAAGAATCAAATCTTAACAAGATAAATATATCTTCCCCGGCTACTTCTTTTTAGTGTTACAACCATTCACTAAAACACAACGAAGAAGTACCGAGTACCACTCTAAGTGCTTCATGTACGAGTACTTAATTTATGAGGAATTCTGCTCATAGTACTTCTTTTATGGGTTGTAACCATTAAAGAAAATACCACAAAGCTTCTTACACTACTGCGAGAAGTGTTTCTTATCTGAGTACTTCATTTATGGGTGTTAACCATTAAAGAAAACACCACAAAGCATCATATCCTACTAGAAAGTTTTTCTGATCATAGTGCTTTATTAATGAGTGGTAATCTGTCAAGAACACTCTACAAAGCTTTATATCTTACTACGAAAAAAGTTTCTTCTCCGAGTACTTCATTTAAGTGTTGTAACCATTCACTAAAACACAACGAGAAGCATCGAGTACCACTCTAGGTGCTCCATGTTTAAGTACTTAATTTATGAGTAATTATGGTTATAGTACTTCATTTATGGGTGTTAACCATTAAAGAAAACCCTACAAAGCATCGTACCCTACTGCGAGAAGCGTTTCTTATCTGAGTACTTCATTTATGGGTGATAACTACTAAAGAAAACATCACAAAGTATCATATCCTACTAAGAAGTGTTTCTGATCATAGTTTTTCATTTATGAGTGATAACCTATCAAAAAAACTTTACAAAGAATCAAATCTTAACAAGATAAATATATCTTCCCCGGCTACTTCTTTTTAGTGTTACAACCATTCACTAAAACACAACGAAGAAGTACCGAGTACCACTCTAAGTGCTTCATGTACGAGTACTTAATTTATGAGTAATTCTGCTCATACTACTTCTTTTATGGGTTGTAACCATTAAAGAAAATACCACAAAGCTTCTTACACTACTGCGAGAAGTGTTTCTTATCTGAGTACTTCATTTATGGGTGTTAACCATTAAAGAAAACACCACAAAGCATCATATCCTACTAGAAAGTTTTTCTGATCATAGTGCTTTATTAATGAGTGGTAATCTGTCAAGAACACTCTACAAAGCTTTATATCTTACTACGAAAAAAGTTTCTTCTCCGAGTACTTCATTTAAGTGTTGTAACCATTCACTAAAACACAACGAGAAGCATCGAGTACCACTCTAGGTGCTCCATGTTCAAGTACTTAATTTATGAGTAATTATGGTTATAGTACTTCATTTATGGGTGTTAACCATTAAAGAAAACCCTACAAAGCATCGTACCCTACTGCGAGAAGCGTTTCTTGTCTGAGTACTTCATTTATGGGTGATAACTACTAAAGAAAACATCACAAAGTATCATATCCTACTAAGAAGTGTTTCTGATCATAGTTTTTCATTTATGAGTGATAACCTATCAAAAAAACTTTACAAAGAATCAAATCTTAACAAGATAAATATATCTTCCCCGGCTACTTCTTTTTAGTGTTACAACCATTCACTAAAACACAACGAAGAAGTACCGAGTACCACTCTAAGTGCTTCATGTACGAGTACTTAATTTATGAGTAATTCTGCTCATAGTACTTTCTTTTATGGGTTGTAACCATTAAAGAAAATACCACAAAGCTTCTTACACTACTGCGAGAAGTGTTTCTTATCTGAGTACTTCATTTATGGGTGTTAACCATTAAAGAAAACACCACAAAGCATCATATCCTACTAGAAAGTTTTTCTGATCATAGTGCTTTATTAATGAGTGGTAATCTGTCAAGAACACTCTACAAAGCTTTATATCTTACTACGAAAAAAGTTTCTTCTCCGAGTACTTCATTTAAGTGTTGTAACCATTCACTAAAACACAACGAGAAGCATCGAGTACCACTCTAGGTGCTCCATGTTCAAGTACTTAATTTATGAGTAATTCTGGTTATAGTGCTTCATTTATGCGTGTTAACCATTAAAGGAAACCCTACAAAGCATCGTACCCTACTGCGAGAAGCGTTTCTTATCTAAGTACTTCATTTATGGGTGATAACTACTAAAGAAAACACCACAAAGTATCATATCCTACTAAGAAGTGTTTCTGATCATAGTTTTTCTTTTATGAGTGATAACCTATCAAAAAAACTTTACAAAGAATCAAATCTTAACAAGATAAATATATCTTCCCCGGCTACTTCTTTTTAGTGTTATAACCATTCACTAAAACACAACGAAGAAGTACCGAGTACCACTCTAAGTGCTTCATGTACGAGTACTTAATTTATGAGTAATTCTGCTCATAGTACTTTATTTTATGGGTTGTAACCATTAAAGAAAATATCACAAAGCTTCTTACACTACTGCGAGAAGTGTTTCTTATCTGAGTACTTCATTTATGGGTGTTAACCATTAAAGAAAACACCACAAAGCATCATATCCTACAAAAAAGGTTTTTCTGATCATAGTGCTTCATTAATGAGTGGTAATCTGTCAAGAACACTCTACAAAGCTTTATATCTTACTACGAAAAAAGTTTCTTCTCCGAGTACTTCATTTAAGTGTTGCAACCATTCACTAAAACACAACGAGAAGCATCGAGTACCACTCTAGGTGCTCCATGTTCAAGTACTTAATTTATGAGTAATTCTGGTTATAGTACTTCATTTATGGGTGTTAACCATTAAAGAAAACCCTACAAAGCATCGTACCCTACTGCGAGAAGCGTTTCTTATCTGAGTACTTCATTTATGGGTGATAACTACTAAAGAAAACACCACAAAGTATCATATCCTACTAAGAAGTGTTTCTGATCATAGTTTTTCATTTATGAGTGATAACCTATCAAAAAAACTTTACAAAGAATCAAATCTTAACAAGATAAATATTTCTTCCCCGGCTACTTCTTTTTAGTGTTATAACCATTCACTAAAACACAACGAAGAAGTACCGAGTACCACTCTAAGTGCTTAATAAACAAGTACTTAATTAATGAGTAATTCTGGTAATAGTACTTCTTTTATGGTTGGTAACCATTAAATAAAACACCACAAAGCTTCTTACACTACTGCGAGAAGTGTTTCTTATCTGAGTACTTCATTTATGAGTGTTAACCATTAAAGATAATATCACAAAGAATCATATCCTACAAAGAAGTATTTCTGATCGTAGTTCTTTATTTATGAGTTGTAATCTTTCAAGAACACTCTACAATGCATTATATATTACTACGAAAAAAGTTTCTTCTCCGAGTACTTCATTTAAGTGTTGTAACCATTCACTAAAACACAACGAGAAGCATCGAGTACCACTCTAGGTGCTCCATGTTCAAGTACTTAATTTATGAGTAATTCTTGTTATAGTACTTCATTTATGGGTGTTAACCATTAAAGAAAACCCTACAAAGCATCGTACCCTACTGCGAGAAGCGTTTCTTATCTGAGTACTTCATTTATGGGTGATAACTACTAAAGAAAACACCACAAAGTATCATATCCTACTAAGAAGTGTTTCTGATCATAGTTTTTCATTTATGAGTGATAACCTATCAAAAAAACTTTACAAAGAATCAAATCTTAACAAGATAAATATATCTTCCCCGGCTACTTCTTTTTAGTGTTATAACCATTCACTAAAACACAACGAAGAAGTACCGAGTACCACTCTAAGTGCTTCATGTACGAGTACTTAATTTATGAGTAATTCTGCTCATAGTACTTTATTTTATGGGTTGTAACCATTAAAGAAAATATCACAAAGCTTCTTACACTACTGCGAGAAGTGTTTCTTATCTGAGTACTTCATTTATGGGTGTTAACCATTAAAGAAAACACCACAAAGCATCATATCCTACTAGAAAGTTTTTCTGATCATAGTGCTTTATTAATGAGTGGTAATCTGTCAAGAACACTCTACAAAGCTTTATATCTTACTACGAAAAAAGTTTCTTCTCCGAGTACTTCATTTAAGTGTTGTAACCATTCACTAAAACACAACGAGAAGCATCGAGTACCACTCTAGGTGCTCCATGTTCAAGTACTTAATTTATGAGTAATTCTGGTTATAGTGCTTCATTTATGCGTGTTAACCATTAAAGGAAACCCTACAAAGCATCGTACCCTACTGCGAGAAGCGTTTCTTATCTAAGTACTTCATTTATGGGTGATAACTACTAAAGAAAACACCACAAAGTATCATATCCTACTAAGAAGTGTTTCTGATCATAGTTTTTCATTTATGAGTGATAACCTATCAAAAAAACTTTACAAAGAATCAAATCTTAACAAGATAAATATATCTTCCCCGGCTACTTCTTTTTAGTGTTATAACCATTCACTAAAACACAACGAAGAAGTACCGAGTACCACTCTAAGTGCTTCATGTACGAGTACTTAATTTATGAGTAATTCTGCTCATAGTACTTTATTTTATGGGTTGTAACCATTAAAGAAAATATCACAAAGCTTCTTACACTACTGCGAGAAGTGTTTCTTATCTGAGTACTTCATTTATGGGTGTTAACCATTAAAGAAAACACCACAAAGCATCATATCCTACAAAAAAGGTTTTTCTGATCATAGTGCTTCATTAATGAGTGGTAATCTGTCAAGAACACTCTACAAAGCTTTATATCTTACTACGAAAAAAGTTTCTTCTCCGAGTACTTCATTTAAGTGTTGCAACCATTCACTAAAACACAACGAGAAGCATCGAGTACCACTCTAGGTGCTCCATGTTCAAGTACTTAATTTATGAGTAATTCTGGTTATAGTGCTTCATTTATGGGTGTTAACCATTAAAGAAAACCCTACAAAGCATCGTACCCTACTGCGAGAAGCGTTTCTTATCTGAGTACTTCATTTATGGGTGATAACTACTAAAGAAAACACCACAAAGTATCATATCCTACTAAGAAGTGTTTCTGATCATAGTTTTTCATTTATGAGTGATAACCTATCAAAAAAACTTTACAAAGAATCAAATCTTAACAAGATAAATATTTCTTCCCCGGCTACTTCTTTTTAGTGTTATAACCATTCACTAAAACACAACGAAGAAGTACCGAGTACCACTCTAAGTGCTTAATAAACAAGTACTTAATTAATGAGTAATTCTGGTAATAGTACTTCTTTTATGGTTGGTAACCATTAAATAAAACACCACAAAGCTTCTTACACTACTGCGAGAAGTGTTTCTTATCTGAGTACTTCATTTATGAGTGTTAACCATTAAAGATAATATCACAAAGAATCATATCCTACAAAGAAGTATTTCTGATCGTAGTTCTTTATTTATGAGTTGTAATCTTTCAAGAACACTCTACAATGCATTATATATTACTACGAAAAGAGTTTCATATCAGAGTACTTGACTTAAGTGTTGTAATCATTCACTAAAACACAAAGCATCCTTCCTACTGCGAGAAGTGTTTCTTATCTGAGTACTTCATTTATGGGTGGTAACTACTAAAGAAAATACCACAAAGTATCATATCCTACTAAGAAGTGTTTCTGATAATAGTTTTTCATTTATGAGTGTTAACCTTTCAAGAAAACTTTACAAAGAATCATATCTTATCACGATAAATATTTCTTCCCCGGGTACTTCTTTTTAGTGTTATAACCATTTACTAAAACACAACGAAGAAGCAACGAGTACCACTCTAAGTGCTTAATAAACAAGTACTTAATTAATGAGTAATTCTGGTCATAGTACTTCATTTATGGGTGGTAACCATTAAAGAAACCCTACAAAGCATCGTACCCTACTGCGAGAAGGGTTTCTTATCTGAGTACTTCATTTATGGGTGGTAACTACTAAAGAAAACTTTACTAAGAAGTGTCTCCGATCATAGTTTTTCATTTATGAGTGATAACCTTTCAAGAAAACTTTACAAAGCATCATATCTTGACACGAGAAATATTTCTTCCCTGGGTACTTCTTTTTAGTGTTATAACCATTCACTAAAACACAACGAAGAAGTATCGAGTACCACTCTAAGTGCTTCATGTACGAGTACTTAATTTATGAGTAATTCTGCTCATAGTACTTCATTTATAGGTGGTAACCATTAAAGAAAACACCACAAAGCTTCTTACACTACTGGGAGAAGTGTTTCTTATCTGAGTACTTCATTTATGGGTGTTAACAATTAAAGAAAACACCACAAAGCATCATATTCTACTAAGAAGTTTATCTGATCATAGTGCTTCATTAATGAGTGGTAATCTGTCAAGAACACTCTACAAATCTTTATATCTTACTAAGAAAAAAGTTTCTTCTTCGAGTACCACTCTAAGTGCTTCATGTACGAGTACTTAATTTATAAGTAATTATGGTCATAGTACTTCATTTATGGGTGGTAATCATTAAAGAAACCACCACAAAGCTTCGTACCCTCCTGCGAGAAGTGTTTAAAACACCACAAAGCATCATATCCTACTAAGAAGTGTTTCTGATTGTAGTGCTTCATTTATGAGTGGTAATCTTTCAAGAACACTCTACAAAGCATTATATCTTACTACGAAAAGAGTTTCATATCTGAGTACTTCATTTAGCTGTTGTAACCATTCACTAAAACACAACGATGAAGCATCGAGTACCACTCTAAGTGCTTCATGTACGAGTACTTAATTTATGAGTAATTATGGTCATAGTACTTCATTTTTGAAGGTAACCATTAGAAAAAACACCACAAAGCTTCGTACCCTAGTGCGAGAAGTGTTCCTTATCTGAGTACTTCTTTTATGGGTGGTAACCATTAAAAAAAATACCACAAAGCAACATATCCTACTAAGAAGTGAATCTTGTCATAATGCTTCATTTATGAGCAGTAACCTTTCAAAAACACTCTAAAAAGCATTATATCTTACTACGAAAAGAAATTTTTCTCTGAGTACTTCATTTAAGTGTTGTAATAATTCACTAAAACACAATGAAGAAGCATCGAGTACCACACTAAGTGCTTCATGTACGAGTACTTAATTTGTGAGTAATTCTGGTGATAGTACTTAATTTATGGGTGGTAACCGTTAAAGAAAACACCACAAAGCTTTGTACCCTACTGGGAGAAGTGTTTCTTCTCTGAGTACTTCTTTTATGGGTGGTAAATATTAAAGAAAACACCACAAAGCATCATATCCTGCTAAGAAGTGTTTCTGATCATAGTGTTTCATTTATGAGTGGTAACCTTTAAAAAACACTCTACAAAGTACTATATATTACTACGAAAAGAGTTTCATCTCCGAGTACTTCATTTAAGTGTTGTAACCATTCACTAAAAACAACGAAGAAGCAACGAGTACCACCCCAAGTGTTTCATGTCCGAGTACTTAATTTTTGAGTAATTATGGTCATAGTACTTCATTTATGGGCGGTAACCATTAAAGAAAATACCACAAAGCTTCGTACCCTACTGCAAGAAGAGTTCCTAATCTGAGTACTTCATTTATGAGTGGTAATCATTACAGAAAACACCACAAAACATACATCATATCCTTTTAAGAAACGTTTTTTATCAGAGTACTTCATCTATGGGTGGTAACCATTAAATAAAACATCACAAAGCATCTTACCCTAATGTGAGAAGTGTTTCTTATCTGAGTACTTCATTTATGGGTAGTGACCATTAAAGAAAACACCACAAAACTTCGTACCCTTCTGCGAGAAGTGTTCCTTATTTGAGTACTTCATTTATGGGTGGTAACCATTATAGAAAATACCACAAAGCATTATATCCTTCTAAGAAGTGTTTTTTATCATAGTGCTTCATTTATGAGTGAAAACCTTTCAAGAACACTCTACAAAGTATTAAATTTTACTATGAAAAGAGTTTCTTCTTCGAGTACTTCATTTAAGTGTTGTAACAATTCACTAAAGCACAACGAAGAAGCATGGAGTACCACTCTAAGGTCATGTTTGGTTGTGGAGTAACTTTAATCCGGATTAAATTCCTTACTCCAAGTTAAGGTGGAGTAAGTTAATCATGTTTGGTTGATTAAGCTAATCCATCTAAAGAGGTGGAGTAAGTTAATCCGGATTAATTTAAATCTTACTCCAACTTACTCCATCAATTTTACTCCACGTTTGGTGGATTAAGTGTGGAGTAAGAGAGTTAATCCACCTCTTACTCCACAACCAAACATGGCCTAAGTGCTTCATGTACGAGTACTTAATTTATGAGTGTTTCTTATATGAGTACTTCATTTATGGATGGTAACCATTAAAGAAAACACCACAAAGCTTCGTACCCTGCTGCGAGAAGTGTTCTTATATGTGTATTTCTTTTATGGGTGGTAAATATTAAAGAAAACACCACAAAGCATCATATCCTATTAAGAAGTATTTCTGATCATAGTGTTTCATTTATGAGTGGTAATCTTTCAAAAACACTCTTTAAAGCATTATATCTTACTACAAAATGAGTTTCTTCTCCGAGTATTTCATTTAAGTGTTGTAACCATTCACTAAAACACAACGAAAAAGCATCGAGTACCACTCTAAGTGCTTCATGTACAAGTACTTAATTTTTGAATAATTCTAGTCATAGTACTTTATTTATGGTTGGTAACCATTAAAGAAAACATCCCAAAACTTCGTACCTTACTGCGAGAAGGGTTCCTTATCTAAGTACTTCGTTTATAGGTTGTAACCATTAAAGAAAACATCACAAAGTATCATATCCTACTAAAAAGTGTTTCTGATCATAGTACTTCATTTATGAGTGGTAATATTTCAAGAAAACTTTACAAAGCATCATATTTTAACACGCGAAGAGTTTCTTCTCCGAGTACTTCATTTAAATATTGTAATCATTCTCTAAAACACAACAAAGAAGTATCGAGTACCACTCTAAGTGATTCATGTACGAGTACTTAATTTATGGGTCATTCTGATAAGAGTGCTTCATGTATGATTGGTAACTATTAAATAAAATATCACAAAGCATCTTACCTTACTGCGAAAAGTGTTTCTTATCTGAGTATTGTTTGATCTTTCTAAACTCTATTTATTTTAATTTCTACAACTTAATTATCTTGAGTAAGTTAGATGATTTGGTGTTGATTGAAATTGCAATTGAAAATTAAATTGTACAATTTACAAAAAGAACTCTAGAACTTCAATTAAACATATTCAACTCCCCTCCTCTAGGTTCTACAAGAACCTCTTCTTCAGTCATAGGATCCCTTTGGAAGCTCTAGGACTTGGAAAAAAATGGCTAAGTCTTGGGTTTTGCCTGTCTGAACTGGCCTACGATCGTGAGAACTGGTTCCTTGGTCGTATGCAAGTGCTTGGGTTGGTTTTTGGTCTGGGAAAATGGCTAATTGCTGAACTAGGGTTAGTGTTGTGAGCTTCGGCAGTAGGAGGCTTCCTTCCAATCGTAGGCAATGTATAAAAAACAGTCATGGATTGTGCATTCTCTTGAATTTATTCAGATTATTCGTTTAAGCTCCAAATTGCTTATATTTTGGAAATAAAAATGTAGGACATTAACTTGAACTCTTGCATGTTCTTTTTTATCAAATTAACTCAAATTGAAGTAACATGCACTTGGCCAAAATAAACATAATTAGCCCCTGTAAAAGTTCATCGATCTAACGATTTGTGAACCATCCAAAACAGAAGATTTTACATCTCTTTAAAAATATTAAATTTGATCTCGAAGGAGATATCAATATATAAATCATGTGCAATTGTTTGAATCGATAATTTAAATTATGAAATTGAAGAACGAGTGTGAAGGACCGTAGAAGTGGTGCTTTGTGAAGTACCAAAAATCTCACTCAATATATGAGTGAGACTATTGTACTTCACAAAGCATCACTTCAATGATACTTCACATTTGTATCTCTAATTTCATAGTTCAAATGACTAATGCAAACCGTTGAGCATGATTTTCATATTAAATATTTAATTAACTTATTTTATATTGAGTTATAGTATATTTATACACTAAATATTATGAATGATAAATTATTCACAAAAATTCGATTAATTGATTGTGCATTCCGTTTTCAATTAAAACATTGTTAATAGCACAACTTCACACACAGACGTGTACTGTGCGCGATGTATTGTAACTAGAAATTGCATCGCGACGTACTGCCGCTTTTTATTTTTTCGAAGAAGAAACCTTATGTAGTAGAAAAAGAAACGACGCAATTATACTAACTTCAATATTTTGTTAAATAACATTGTTTCATTGAAATTAGAGTTATATAATAATAAATATCGTTCTTAAGTTCTTTTGAAAGAATGATGATTTATATGAAATGAGAAATGTGTCAACATTAATAGTGTGAAATAATGTTACTAATGATTTATATCGAAATTAATGACGTGTCGCGTGTCTAATAATCTGAACACACTTACAATGCAAATTGAATAGCAAAATGAAATATCGGAGTGTTAAAAAATTAGACACGCCGACACTTAACAAGATTTATATATAGTATTGATTTGTAAGTACTTGAATCTGATCATCTTAGATATACATGTATTCAGACATGCATATATGATATATCGATACTTAAAATTATTATTAGTTGTTCAAATCGGCGTGTTAACGTTATAGCAATTCGTTGTTAGATTACAATTGCTTAATTTTGATAACATATAATAAAGTTAATTACTGAAAAATTGTAGCGTTAGGTATACAACGAGTAGATCTAAATTCAACGGATACCGTTGATATCGACAGTCGAGTCTATGTTAATATATACGTATTATTTGAACGAAATATGATGATATATATCTGTCTTTAGGAAGACCCTTATCATGGTATTTAGTATATATGAAGCTTGCTTATATTGTATATATATATAAGGTCTGACTGTTGATAACATATATATACGACTATCAATTCAAGTTAGAACCAAGTGGCCTCAAATTTAAATTTCATATTAATGGCACATGGGGCATGCTCATTAATTATGATTAGTATGACTGATTAACTGTCGACTATGACATGCTTACTATCCCGGCATTTAGGGTAGATTGCGTGTTGCTATCAGCTGGGAGTTTTAAAATGCAAGAAATGTTTATTTATTTTATATAAGAGCAAAACTACGGTGCTTGCGCAAGCACCATCCTCCGATGCGCATCGGAATTGATGCACACGAATCTCGATGCGCATCGGAAGATGGTGCTTGCGCAAGCACCATAATCTCACCCTTTATATAATAATCATAAGGAAAGAACCACCGAAGCTGTACATATATATAAATAGGACGTTGATACAGTGCTCTGTGTTTTGCCCTCTCAATTTCTCCGCTAGCACTGACGCGCGGGCTCACGCTTTGACTTTAGAGAGCTCTACTTTCTGAGACATGTCAGGACAAAATACGAGGCACATTAAGTTTTTCCATATAAATAATATCACAGAAAAACAAGCAGAATTTTTTTTTGGTAATTAATAAGGTTGTAGAGATGCTTTTAATAATATTAATAAATTGAAGAGATGCCCTTTTTGTTGTACTTCATAAATTTGCAACGTGGGCAAGTTGTGTCAGTCAAACTAAGGTTAATCATTTTACAATTACATTTTGCTGCTGTCCTCAAGCTAATAATACAGCTCATGAATTTAATTTTTTTTAGAATATTTATGTTATCATCCATTCGTCTGTAATTAATTTATATAAGCATTGGAATCAGTCAACCCTGTAATTAGGCATGGACATCGTAAGCAAAAAAAAAAAAAAAACCGTTTTCTTTTAGTGCACCTTTTTAGTATAGTAATGAAAAAGGAAAATAAATATAAAAAAATGTTTCATGGATACCAATATTGATATTGACTATCGATATCAATATTATTATGCACATTTAGTTGAGTTACTATGCATATTATTTGAGTTATTATGCATGTTAACAAAATAATATGCATAATAACTCAAATAGCATGCATAATTATTTCAGTACAAAAAATAACATGCATATCTATTTCAGTACAAAAAATAGCATGCATAATAACTCAAATTAATAATGTGCATAATAAGTCAATTAAATGTGCATAATAACATCGATATCAATATTGATATCTGCGTATCAGCTTTCATAAATATATATTTGATAAACGAAGGTTGAACTTTACAATACGACA